>APFE030390322.1:207100-219603 GCA_000404065.3 Pinus taeda | reverse complement strand
GAAGGATGAATCCAGAGGCTACCTGGCCCGATTACAGGCTCTGCCTAGAGAAATAGAATGTAAACACTTCCTGAATAGTAGATCTGATGATCAACAGCTTCGATACCATGTAGAAATTTTGAATAATTTAACACATATTCAATGGAGATTATCCTGATCATGTACTATTGCGGAAAACATACACAATACATAAGCTCCTCTACGTTGATCATCAATATAGCAGCATCAATAACAATAAAACATCAAGAGCATTCACACAATAACACAGTATGTATCCCGGGGAAAGCATCTCGCTAAAAACCCCAACTATCTGTATATTAATGATTGAGTCATGTAACATTACACGGCATAATACTTCTCACAAATATCTCCACCTCTGTTACACACAATACAGCTCAGATCTGATCTCCAAATCTCTTCCACTGCTTGCCTGCCTCCACTGCTCAATACCTGCTCAAGAACTGATGAGAATGGTTTACCAAACTCGTATTTCACCTGCAAAGAATCACTCACACTGTGTTGGACGTGAGCACAGGCTACAATGTGGGCAAATACGTGAGAAAACTCATTGGCATACTCAATCCCTTAATTGTGCAAGATCTGGTGCACAACTATAGTCACAACTGATAACAATCTGATCCTCTAACACCTGTCCCTGCTGAACTGAACATGCACTGACATGCAACTGAGTTAACTGATGTATTCATTAGTTGTATTATGAGTTAATAACTTGTGAATAATTAATAACTAATTCACCCAACTCATCTCTAGTCTATTCGCCAGTTAGACTAAGTACAACCAGTTTAACAAAGCTAAACTGAACACAACTCCATCAACTGCACCTCCAGTCCACTAAACTCAACTCACTTGAGTTCTAACTGAAGTCCTGCATGCAAATATTAGTCATCCCATAGGTAACCACGTATTTCCTTCTTGGATCTGCATGTACCACATCCGTAGTTCATCCTGAAGTGCTCCAAGAGAATAAGACAAAGTTTATAGTCTAAATATTATTATGAGCTAATAATATTTGACTGTTCTATATTTAGACTGAGCAGTCACTCCGCTGTGATCTAAAAAATAGAAGTCCATCTATTTTTTCCAACTTGATCAATCATCCATAAACAGCAACCTGCAATCCATAGACATGATCCATATGTCTAAAAATAGACATATTCTAAAAATAGACTTGCGCCAAAAATAGCTTGCGGGCCCACTTAGTGAAGGCGACTCTTTTCACTAAGCTCCATCATCTTGTTGCAATCTCAACAGAGACAGAAAATGCATGGCTGAGGGGTTAGCTACAGGAAAGAGAGAACCAACTAGCATGTATGGCAAGCCTCTCCTTGGAGGCAATCCAGTGTAGGATGCTAGCTAAATCCTATGCTCTCTACCTCAAAGAACAATGGCTTCAGTTTCAGATTAAGACACTAGCACAGAGGGGAACCATGCCATTTCAAGACTATAGGAAGTTTATTGATCTTTGTGATCAAAGTACACTAGAGGATAGGGCCAAAATGGATGAGTTTTATTTACACAAGATCACCCTCACAGACATGAATGTATGGGACCCTAATGCCAAGATAGAAGATCTACAATTAATTCCTTTGGCATCATGGATGAACCATGAGGAGTCAAGGGCTGTAGAGATGAAAAGGATATTGGAAAGAGAGAAAATTGAACCTCTTTTGATCAGAGCTGAATAATCAAATCCCATGGCCCTCATCAATACCCATAATTTGATTCCAAATGACCCTCAGCTAGCACCTAGATATCTTGCTACCCAAGAGCAAGTAATTTCACATTTTTAGGACATGTTTATGCTTCTAGGAGATGATAGTATACATTCTTTCGTAAGAAGATGGAACACACTGCCATACAGCCTAAAGATAAGATAATATCACTCCACTCAAAGGTTAAGAGAGGCACTCAACAAGACACCTATGTATAAGAAATTTATGCAAAGGTTGAAGGACAATAAGATAGGCCTAAAACTCAGTCCACCACTACTCTTAGGGATGCTAGAAGGGAGAAAAGAAGAAGAAGAAAAGAGGCAGTGGGAAGAGGCAGAAAAGAAAGCAGGCTTCTATGAACAAAGAGAGGAGACCACAACAAAGGCATGGGATGTCAGAGAGGCTACCGGAGCCATGAAGGATATGGATATTGACTAAGTTGCTCTGAGGATGAGCAACACTTTCAGTAGGGGGTGATGATAAGCCTCATCATTGGGTAATTATATGGGCCTTAATTCACCTCCTAGCTTAGTCAAACGAACTATTCTCATAACTTATTTCATACTTTTGATTATATTTTGTTTATGAGATGAGTTAGAGTTGGATATTTTTCTTTGTGGTCTAATGTGCATTTAATGTAAGATTAAAGGATAAAAGAAAGGAAATTGGCAAAGACCAAGGTCAAAACTCGAATGGGACAAGGGAGAGGGATTGTAGGAGGTAAATCCTCCTCATTTACTACCCCTCCATTTGAATATTCCTCCATCAGCTCGGAATGCAAACAACCAAATCATGAGGAATAGAAGGTAGTCGAGCAAGTGAAAGACAAAGCACCAGTTTATCTCAAGTTTGGGAGCGAGCCTCCCTAATTTTAAGGAAGTCGTTGGAGACTTCAGATGTATAAGTAGAGAGGCCTAGGACATAAGTAGGATTCAGATTTTTTATTGTAAAACTCTACTCTATTTTGCGAGTTGCAAGACTTGTGAAAGTTCTTTTGATGTAATCTGTTGTTTTGGTAATAAGAATGAGTTTTGTTTTGAACCAGCACTGAGTTAACTCAAAGGGATGAAGCTGAGTTAGGGCCCAACCCTAGCAACCAAGGCTCCTCTTTATTGTACATGTATGCTTAGTGTAGATTCATAGCTTAGTTGTTAGTTTGCTTAGTAGATGCATTTCCATTACAAGTAGTGTATATCAGATTGGTTGTGTGATAGTTTGCTTCGATTTATGCCTTATTTCAAGTAACAGGTTAGCAAGGAGAAAAAGGATCACCACGAGGTTGTTAGCAGGTGCCTCGGCCTCACTTCCTCCCTCTTGGGACCATGACTTGAGGAAGGGACCCTTCAGCAGCACCAAAAACATAGATTTCTAGTTCTTTTATGAGCTTTGGAGTTTGTTGTCTTTAATTCAGTAGTTGGTTAATGTTTCAAGGCAGATTTCATTGTCATCCTTTTCCATCTCCATTTCTGAAATAAGATCTCACTCATTCCTTCATTCCCTTCAACAACTTTCTCATTCATGATTTTCTAGGTTATGAAAAATGTATCTTGTTGCATAGTTATTTTTGGAAGACACACATGTTTTATGCAGAGCAGGTACCTCAGGAGGAGACCAAGACTTCATAACCAGCAACCACCTTCCACTTCATCCACCTTATCCATCCCTTGTTTCACCATCACCCTCACTAGTTTTTCATCATTTTTCATTGAAATTTCCCTAACCACATTGAGTGAATCTAGCCATCTCTTATCTTGAATATTGACTCCTGAGTGCTCCTAGACCTTCTAACACTCCATCCCACCCATCACACACCTTTCCTAAGCTTCACAACACCTCACAATTAGCTCTCAGTTGTATCCTATAGGTTTCCTGTAATTCCTAAAGGATCATCCTGTAGGTTTCTAGTACATCCTGTAGGTTTTCCTGAAATGGCCTATTCTGAGGCTGAATTGATGGGAAATCTCTAGGAAGTCACAAAAAGACTTCTCGGACCCCTCTACACCATCCAACCACTCCATAAACCTTCTATCCTTCCTCAAACAACTTCCATTCACCTATCCCATCCACAGAATAATTAGTTTGCATACTTGATTTTTCTTGAGAAACCAAAAAAATGAAAACAAATTTAGTTTACTTTCTTTTCTTGCACATTAGTATGGTTTGATGCTTTTTACTTTTGCAACTTAGATAGTAGCATTTTTTTTTGTTGATTTAGCAATTCTTCTTAGCATAGCTTCTTAAATGGTTAACTAGGATATGGTGTGGTTTAGAATTACATGTTGGTATTTTCCATTACTACAGTAGAGTAACTCTCTTAGAGTAGATTTGCCCTTCTTCCATCAAAGAATCAAGCTTCTTCTGACTCTATAGATGTCTGGTTTGGAACCCCAGTGGTCTCTCGCCAGCTGAACAGTGACAACAGGGAGAACCCTCACTTTTACTTGTGCATACAACACTGTCACCTCCAAGTTTGTATGAACCCCAGGTTGATAAGTAAAGTTGGTAGCCCAGGAGATGCAACATCCTTGCGGTAATACTAGTGCTCATCACTAACACTGACTGTATGAAATTGTACTTGAGCTGTATATGTTTAATCTATGAATGAAGTGCAGAGTTATTTGCAAGATGTATGGCACTCTGGCTGTCACTGTATGACTTGCCCAACTCCTGCTTCTTACCCAATTCATCCAGAAACCTTTGTAACCAAATCATTTCTTTACTAGCCTCTATAGTAGCAACATACTCTGCTTCCATTGTTGAGAGTAAAATGACACTTTGCAGTTTTGAAACCCAACTGATGGTTGTTCCACCAACAATAAACACATACCCTGTTGTTCTCCTCCTGTTATCTCTATCACCTGCCATATCTACATCAACATATCCCTCTAAAGAAATGTTTGAACCACCAATGAATAATGCTTGATTTGTGGTACCTCTGAAATACCTGAGAATCCACTTCACCGCCATCCAATGTTCTTTTCCTGGATTGTTCATGTACCTGCTTACAACTCCCACTGCATGTGCAATATCAGGCCTTGTGCAGACCATTGCATACATTAAGCTTCCAACTGCTAATGCATATGGAACTTTAGACATATAATCCATTTCTTTCTGATTCTTATGACACACCTCCTTAATTAGTTTGAAATGGCTAGCCAAAGGTATACTAACTGGTTTTGCATTTTGCATATTAAGTCTTTTCAACACCTTTTCTATGTACTCAATCTGAGACAATGTTAATTTTCTTATTTTTCCTGTCTCTAGTTATTCTCATACCAAGGATTTGTTTTGTAGCAACCAAATCCTTCATTGCAAATGAGTTCGCCAATTTTCTTTTTGAGCACATTTATTTCCTTCATGTTAGAACCTTCAACAAGCATGTCATCTACATACAATAACTATATAATATAGCTGCCATCATTTTTCCCTTCGAGATAAAAACAATGATCAGAGTGACATCTAGTAACCTTGTTCAGACATAAACCTGTCAAATTTTAGATACCATTGTCTTGGAGCTTGTTTTTAAGCCATACAATCTTCAACCTGCACACTAGTTTCTCCTTCCCTTTTACCTCATATCCTTCATTGAATATGACATATTTGCTCATAATGATTTTTTGTTTTACATAATCATAAAAAATATAACCAAAATCATTAACATCATATCCAATAAAGGTACATTTCTTTGATTTTTCCTCAAGCTTTGTTCTATTTTCTTTATTAATGTGGACAAAGGCTTCATAACCAAAAGTCTTTAAAAATGAGTAGTTTACCTTTTTACCTATCCATGCCTCCTCTGGAATACCACCATCCAAGGAACTTGAAGGCCCTCTATTTATTATATAAACAATAGTATCTACAACATCTGCCCAAAATTGTAAAGACAATCCTGCATGCAATCTCACGCACCTTGCACGCTCCATGATTGTCTGGTTCATCCTTTCTGACACACCATTTTCTTGTGGTGTTCCTGGAACTGTCTTCTCTCTGCGAATTCCATTCTATGAATAGTACCTATCAAACTATTTGCTGCAATATTCACCTCCATTGCCTGATCTCAGACACTTCAACCTTTTTCCTGTCTCATTTTTAACCAAAGATTTCCATTTCTTGAAAGTATCAAATACATCATATTTATTTCGAATACAATAAATCCAGGTTTTTCTGGTTGCATCATCAATAAAAGTAACATAATAACAAGAGACACTGAGAGATGATACCTAAGAAGGTCCCCATACATCTGTATGCACAAGCTCTAAAAAAGCTCTAATTTTTCACTCTTATTTTCTTTCCCAACTCTGAGGAATCTGACTCTCCTCTATTTTCCATAAACACAATTTTCACAGAATTCCAAATCAACATGCTTCAAACCTGACAACAAATTTCTTGATTGAATAATCTACATCCCCTTCTGATTCATGTTCCCAAGCCTCTAATGCCATAATGTTGTATCTTCTCCTGTAGAGGTTAAAGCATTAACAGAATTAGAAATACCATTGCATAAATACAATGTACCAACCTTTTCTCCTTTTTCTATTACCAAGGCTCCTTTAGTGACCTTCCAGGTTTTATCTGTAAAATTATTCACACAGCCTTCACCTCCCAACTTCCCTATTGAAATTATATTTTTCTTCAGATCTGGAACATTCCTTACCTCCTTCAAAAGCCATTTATTTCCATTCCGTTGTTTTATGAAAACTGTACCCATTCCAATGATGTTACAGGGTTTATCATCACCCAATCGAACCTGTCCAAAATCTCCTTGAACATTATCATGAAAATGTTTCCTATCAGGTGTGGCATGGAATGAGGTCCCTGAATCTACCACCCAGGCATCAATAATATTTTCTAATGAAAGAATCAAAGCATCTTGCAACACATCACCTGTTACATTCACTTCATGATTGTTTTCCTGTTGCACATCTCCTTCTTTTCCCTTCCGAGACTTGCAGTCTTTCTTTAGGTGTCCTTTCTTCCTACATTTCCAGTACACTATCCCCGGTTTGGACTTGTATCTACCTTTCCTTGACTTACTGCGATGTCCTAGGCTCTTTCCTCTTTCCATTTTTCTTCCCCTAGTCTTTGTAGTCAAAGCATTACCTGATGTCTCACCAAAGCTTTTCCATCGCATTTCCTTGCTAAGGATTGCATCGACAACATCATCAAACTTTAAAGTACTTGATCTAGAGACAGAGTTACTAATGGCCATAACTAAACTATTCCAACTTTCTGGAAATGAGCACAGAAATAATAGAGCCCTAACTTCATCATCAAAAGTTAACCCTACAGAATTTAACTCACTGGTACCTGTATTAAATTCATTTAAATGATCAGCAACAGATCCACCTTCTCACATTTTTATATTAAATAAACACTTCATAAGAAATAGCTTATTTGAGGTCGATGGATTTTCATATAACTTGGCCAATGCCGACATTAAACCCTCTGTTGTCGTTTCCTTTGAAATATTAATAGCTACCAACACCGCTAGGCACAGTCATATTGTTCCAAGTGCCTTTCTGTCAAGAATGTCCCATTTTGTGTCTGTCATACTCGTCGGCTTCTTTGTAATTCTGCTCAATGATAGGTACAAATATTTCTGGTACATATAATCTTCCATCTGCATCTTCCATAGCTAGTAGATTTGGACGTTAAATTTTTCGACCCTAAACCTACCATCTTCCGCCATTGCTCCCACTCAAACTAGGAACCCTTCTCTCCTACGAGTTTATCAGCCAAATAGACCTTCGGCTTTGATACCGGAAGTTAGAAAGTTATATATTACATAGCAATGGAACACATAAAATATATTGCAGAAATATAAACACAGAAAACACATAAAACAAGAGAGACATAGATATACTTGGTTCACCTAATTTGGGCTACATCCATAGAGAAACAGCTAGTCCTTCCTTTTATATTATCCAACAAACTAAAGAGATACAACCTACAGTAGATCCACTTTAATTCCCTCTTCACTCTCAATCTCCTCTCTATTCCTCGCTCAGAATACGGATCTACATAGACGCAATACAATTCCCTCATATATAGCGAGTGGTTGCCTTCTAGGGAAAAAAAACATTAAATTAAACATAACTCCTACTGTCACATCTCTGCCTAATGAATGACCCATATTGACAACGAAATTACAACATTTTACAAGGCAATTTTACATCTATTTTTATTTTCGAGGGCGCTGCCCCCAATCCACTGCCACGGGGAGGCTCCAAATAATCATCGTCGCCCCCCCTGGACTCCCCTGGCGGTGTACATTTTATGGGCGGCGTTGCCGCCACATTACGAACTGGGGTCCAATGTGGCGATACCTCTAAATAAATAAGATAATCAGGCACCACGCCCAACAATCTCCCACTTGGAGACTGATTATAGCAACACCACCGTTTCTTCATTTGCTGGACAATGACTCACTTTGGACTTGGTTTTTTGTCACCTTCTTCATCATACTTGAAGATGTTGGGTTGTATTATATTCTTTCCATGACTAGCCCACCTATTTAACAGGGGGGTTAGAGTGGGGGTGAATCCCCCCCTTTGTTGCACCGACTGCGCAGCGGGGGCGATAGCCCCCCTGTCTAGGGAGTTTGAGGGGGGAGGTAGCCCCCTTTATGGGGTCCAGAGCAACGCCCTAGGGAAATTGTTTTTGGACCCTATATTAGGTGGGCAAACTTACCTATGGTTTTGTGCATGGTTTTCACACATGGTTTTGGGTGCGATGGTTTTCGGTCTATGGTATTGGATGCTTCGGCATGTATATATATGTATTGTAACATATGAAAGGAACATAATGAAAAATCAAGCTGGTAGTCTTGGTTTTGGGACCCATGGGAAAATCTCTATGTATATGTGTTTTATGTGTTATGCTCTCCATTGTTTATTTTCTATGTTTTAAGAATTTGTATGTAAGTAATTTCTGTACGGGGTTAAAACTTACATTTGGTATCAGAGTTGTTTTGGCTTCAAGGGGATGCCTTTGTTGCTGAGGGGTTTTTCTCGGGCCTGTGGTAGACCCTATTCAGTGGGAGATTTGCGGGATCAATTCTGGTGCTAAAAGAAGATGGCAAGCAGTGGAAAGATATAGATCGAGAAATTTAATTGTTAGAGTTTTGAGTTATGGAAACTCAAGATGGGGGATCTATTGGTGGATAAAGATCAGTGGATCATGGTAGATTTGGGTATTAAACCAACGGGAGTGTCCGATGAAGAATGGAAGAAGTTGGATCAGAAGGCAAAGAGCACAATACGATTGTGTGTCTCAGATTTAGTATTGTTGAATGTATCAGGGGAAGCTACAATGAAGGATTTGTGGGACAAGTTAGGGACATTGTACCAATCTAAGTCTATGGTGAATAAATTGTTCCTATGGAAAAAGCTATATAACCTAAGGATGAAAGATGGAGACTCGGTGATAGAGCATCTAAACGCATTTAATATTGTGGTAAGTCAGTTATTATTTGTTGATATTAAAATTTCAGATGAAGATAAGTGCATCAATTTGTTGTGTTCTCTACCAGATTCTTGGGATAGTTTGGTTATTGCAATAGGTAGCAATGCAACTGCCTTACAGTTTGATGAAATAGTCTCATCCTTGCTGACGGAGGAGATGAGATGGAAAAATATGGAGAGACAGAATGGTGATGCCTTGTCTATTCGGGATGGTCCTTGAATACAACAAAAATACTCATCGAGTTGGAGATCTAATCATAGGGAGATCTAAATCTCCAGGAAAACCTATAATGTGTGTGCTGGAAATGCGGAAGGGAAGGGCACTACAAAGGGATGTAAATCTAAAGCTCCTGACAAAGGAAAGGGATCTAATGATGCTCCTTCTGTAGAGGCAAAAACCACCTCAGATGAAGGTGGGGATGTGTACTTGGCTTCTTCAAGTACACACGCAGATCATGAGGCATGGTTGATTGACTAAGGTGCATCCTTTCACTTCACTCCCCATAGAGAGTGGTTCTGCGAGTATGAGAAATATGATGGTGGTGATGTCTTCTTGGGGGGTGACAAGAAGGCTAGAATCATTGGTCACATAAAAGTCAAGTTGAAGTTGCAAGATGGAAGGATTAGAACACTTCCACGTGTTCTGCATATTCCTGCATTAATCAGAAATCTGATTTCTGTAAGAAAGTTGGATGATGTAGGTGTAAAAATAGTGTTCGAGAAAGATACCTGTAAGATGGTTCGGGGATCACTGGTATTGATGCGGGGAGTTTGGATTGGAACTTTATACAAGATACAAGGTAGTACTGTTATTGATGGGTGCAATAGTCTGTGGTTCCTGAAAGTGGAGCAGAAAATCTAATGGTCTCTAGAGAAAAGACCATGCTATGGCATCAAAGGCTTGGACATATTGGAGAGAAAGGCCTTCAAATACTTCATGGTAAAGGTATGGTAGAAGGTATGACTAATAGCTCTCTGTATTTTTATTTCTATGAAATTGTGTATATGGGAAGAAAAATCAGGTGATTTTACCCTCTGGTGGTAAGAGGGCAAAACAGATATTAGAGCTTGTGCACAGTGATGTGTTTGGACCTGTGAAGGTTCCATCACTGGGTAATTCTGTGTACTATGTATCATTTATAGATGACTTCTCAAGGAATACATGGATATATTTCCTCAAGAAGAAATCTGAAGTATTTGATAGGTTTAAAGAATTTAAGGCTTTGGTAGAGAAGAAGATAAAGGTGCTGAGGAAAGATAACGGTGGAGAGTTTTGCAGTAAGGAATTTGAAGAATTCTGTAAGAAGTGTAATATAGCATGACAAAATACTACTCCATACACACCTGAGCAAATGGAGTTGCAAAAAGAATGAACAAGACGTTGATGGAAAGGGTAAGAAGCATGCTCAGTGGTGTCGGGTTAGGATAGGAATTATGGGCAGAGGTGGTAGAGACAACATGTTACCTGGTCCACAGATCACCTTCATCAGCGTTGCAGGATAAGACTCCACATGAGATATGGACTGGTAAGAAACCCTCTCTTTCAAATCTAAGGGTATTTGTATGTGATGCATATGTACATGTTCCAAAGGAGAAAAGAACAAAGTTGGATAGTAAATCTAAAAAGTGCATCTTTATTGGGTATAAGGATGGTTTAAAGGGTTATAAGATTTGGAACCCAGTAAAAAGGAAGGTTGTGTACAACGGAGATGTGGTGTTCAGAGAGTTGAAAAATGTTATTAAACATGAAGTCCCATAAAAGAAACATGAGAAGATAGAGTTTGAGCTAAAGGAGGAAGAATCAAACTCTACAACAGAAGAGGAATCAAAAGATGAAGAGCCACAAACTCCAATTGTGAGAAGATCAATTCAAGAAAGAAAGTAGCCAAAAAGTTATAGTCCATCTGCCTTCTATTCAAATTTTGCTTTATCTGTTACTGATGATGATCCCAGAACTGTGAAGGAAGCAATAGATTCAGAGAATGGGAAATTCTAGAAAGAGGCCATGGTTGATGAAATGGCATCTTTGCACAAAAATGAGGCTTGGGATATGGTGGAGTTGTCGGCTAGAAGAAAACCCATTGGCAACAAATGGGTGTTCAAGAAGAAGACAAATGCAGAAGGAAAGGTGGAGAAATAAAAAGCTCGGTTGGTAGCAAAATGTTATTCCCAGGTGTCAGGAATTGATTTTGGTGATATTTTTTCTCCTTTTGCCAAGGTAGCTTCTATTAGATTACTTTTATCTATTGTTGTTGCTTTTGATTTTGAGGTAGAACAGATGGATGTGAAGATAGCATTTCTCCACGGGAATCTAGAAGAGGAGATCTATATGAAGCAACTGAAAGGCTTTGCGGTGAAGGGTAAGAAAGAACGGGTATGCAAGTTAAAGAAGTCTCTGTATGGGCTAAAATAGTCACCAAGGATGTGGTATCAGAAATTTGATACATTTATATGGGGACTTGGCTTCACCATGAGCAAAGAAAATCAGTGTGTGTATTTTAAATTAATTGGTGACTGTGTTATTTATCTGGTCTTGTATGTGGATGACATGTTGCTGGTTGGAAATGACAAAGAAATTATCCAGGATTTGAAGACCAAATTGTCCTCCTAATTCGACATGAAAGATCTTGGTGCTTCCAACTATATTTTGGGCATGGAAATTAAAAGAGATCGGGAAAAGAGGAAGCTCTCATTAAACCAGATGAAGTATGTTGAGACAATATTGCAGAGGTTTAAATATGCAAGATAGTAAACCAGTG
Organism: Pinus taeda; assembly: GCA_000404065.3. Lineage (NCBI taxonomy): Eukaryota > Viridiplantae > Streptophyta > Pinopsida > Pinales > Pinaceae > Pinus > Pinus taeda. The sequence continues at coordinate 207,648 of APFE030390322.1, read as the reverse complement.
AAGGTTCCTATTGCTGTAGGTGTAAAGTTATCTATTGAACAGTGTTCCAAGACACAAGAAGAGGAAGAGGACATGTCCCGTGTTTCATATGAAAGTGCAGTCGATAGCCTGATGTATGGAATGGTCTGTATTAGACCAGACATTGCACATGCAGTGGAAATATTGAGCAAGTTTATGTCAAAACCATGGAAGGAGCATTAGACAACAGTGAAGCGGGTTTTCAGGTATTTGTGTGGGACTAATGATTATGTTTGTGCTACCAAGGAAGACCATGATTGGATAGAGTTTTGGATATTCGTGGCTTTGTTGATGCAAACTGGGCTAGAGATCTGGATCAGAGAAGATATACAAGTGGGTATGTGTTTAACCTATTTGGAGGTGCAGTCAGTTGGATGAGTAAGAAATAATCTGTTGTGGCACTATCAATTACAGAGGCAGAATACATGGTATCCACTCATGCAAGCAAGGAAGCAGTTTGGTTGCAGAGATTGTGTTCAAGTATGGGGTTAGTACAGGGAGCTATAAGGATAGACTATGACAGCCAAAGT
>APFE030390322.1:185968-205084 GCA_000404065.3 Pinus taeda | reverse complement strand
CTTATCATTCAAAGACAAAGCACATTGATGTTCAGTATCACTTTGTGAAGGATATGATAGAAGACAAAAAGGTGTTGCTGGTAAAGGTGGACACTTTAAAGAATACTTCAGATGCATTGACAAAATCTGTTAGCTCTGAGAAGTTCTCTTGGTGTAAAGAAACAATGGGTGTTTCAGGGCTGAAAAAATGACTAAGCTCTCCTATGGCCCCCTGTGGAAAGAAAACAACAAGTGGGACATTGTTGGGTTGTGTTATATTCTTTCCACATAGTTAACAGGGGGTTTGAGGGGTAGCCGTAAACCCAATTTATGGGGTCTGGGGCAGCGCCCCAGAAAATTTTGGTTTTGGACCCTATGTTAGGTTGGGCGGACCCACCTATGGTTTTGTGCATGATTTTCGCACATGTTTTTTGGACGCGATGGTTTTTCGGTCCATGGTTTTGGATGCGATGGTTTTCGGTCCATGGTATTAGATGCTTCGGTATGTATAAATATGCATTGTAACATTGAAAGGAACATAATGAAAAATCAAGCTGGTAGTCCCGATTTTGGGATCCAGTGGGAAATCTCTGTGTATATGTGTTTTATGTGTTATGCACTCGCATTTTTATTTTTCATGTGATTTAGAATTCGTATGCAGGTAATTTCTGTACAGGGTTAAAACCTACATATAGTTGAGTTAGAATCTTTCCTCATAGTCCTTTAAATATTCATATGGCCCCAAGGTCATCCTAAAGATATTCATCATTGGTTTCCCTTGATCTGCAATAGTCCCTATATTTTTTATTGAAATTTTGTTGGATTTGAGCTTAGGTAATGATGTTGCTCCCTTCCATGCTCATGAAGGAGTGAAAGGTTGCATCCTTGAGGGTGGAAGGAAAAAAATTTAACTTCTACTCATGAGAAGTGTAATCATAATTTCTACAAACCATAAAAAATTCAAACATAAATGGGTCAAGATCCTCAAAAGCTAGGCCATGGAAGTGTGGGCGGGTACTGGGGCTTATGTTTTTCATTGTGGCCTCCCCATTGGTTTCTCAAATAGGAAAGAGCTCAATCTTCTTGTTCTCATCCATGTTTTGGATAGGTGACGTGGTTTCTTCCTCCCCTATGGGTTCTTCAAATATTTCTAGCTGTTCACTTAAAGGATTCTCTAAATCATCGGTGGTTAGAGCAAGACATTCATAGCCGTCAAAAAAGAGTGATGGTTGATTGCCAGAAGCAGTGGGGGTTTTTGGTAGGAATTTTCCTAGATTATCTATAATCCTACAATGCATTAAATAAGTTTGTGCTTTTTGTTTTTTCCTTCATTTTTATTCTCTCTTTTTTTTCTTTTTTTTCAAGACACACAGAAATGATGCAAAGCAAAAGTAAAATGAAAATAAATCAGCTATAATTCAAAAAAGCACATACTTAGAAACCTTCCCGAAAACTACTCCAAAAAGTGATGAGCCCCATTATTGCAACAAGAGTGCTACAACTCTCAAGGATACCAGCGTTAATTTTTGAATCGAGGTTTGTACTAACTTAGATATGACAATGTTGTATGCACAGTAGGATAAGCTCTACTCAAGTCACTTTGAAGCAATGGACTAGAACAAGGCATATAGAGACCACCCTATCAACTAAATCTTGATTTACAACTAAAGAAATTGCATGAAAGAAAATTTCTAATCTAATTTGTAGAAAAGGAAATGGTACTCGATTTGCAAGAATGGAAATCATTCTTACTCAAATTTGAATGTTGACCTAATTGCAAAAATGTAAAGACTATACTACTTGCAGAAATGTAAAGGCTACCAACTTTAATTATCAACTCGAAGTTTTTACAAACTTAGAGGTGATAGTGTTGTATGCATAGTAGGATAAGCTCTACTCAAGTCACTTTGAACTAGTGGACCAAACCAAGGCATACAAATACCACTCTATCAATTGAATCTAGATTTGCAAGGAATAAATTGAATGAAAGAAAATTTCTAATCTACTTTGAAAAAATGGAAATGGTACTTTATTTGCAAGAATGGATATGTTTCGTACTCAAATTTGAATGCTGACATAATGACATAAATTTAAAGACTATGCTACTTGCATAAATGTAAACGTTAATCTACTTGTGGAATTTAAACATTGCTTTGAAAGGAAACCTAGTTTATGCATAGGAAACAACAATGTTAAAATGGAAACCCTAGCTTAAGAACAAAGAAAGCATACTAATCTATCTTGCATAAAGAAAAAGGCATACTAATCTATCTTGCATAGGAAACAACAATGTTAAAATGGAAACCCTAGCTTAAGAACAAAGAAAGCATACTAATCTATCTTGCATAAAGAAAAAGGCATGTAATCAACCTCTAATCATTGTATTCAAAGAGATTAGACTTAGCAATAGAGTTCATTAGATGCTTCATGAGATGATCAAGAAAATCATTATTGGGTTATCCAAATCATAAATCTATCCACTAAGTCCAGTTGTTGAAATGTGTTGCAGTGGTAAAATGGAAAGTCCTAAGTAGTCTTTCGTCTTCCTAAATCATGGTTTCATATCCCAAGGCACATTATTCAAGGCGAGGAAAAAAAATTCTTCAAGGTCAATTCTGGTCCAGTTTGCACGGTGTTATAGGATGATACAAGATTGTTATAGGATGCTACAGGATTGCCTTATGTCTCTACAAGATCATATCCATGATCATTTTTAGGGTGGATAAGGTGATACAAAGGTAGGAAAAGGTAATGGAGGTTAAATGAAGGTTGTATGAAACCGTTTCCAAGACTAATACCCTACAGGGGCCCATATTGCACAAGAATCAATGAACATGGTGGTCTTCAAGAACCCTAAATTATACGCACGGTGAACATTGCTTTGAGGTAGTTGTTAAGTTTAAAGGAAGAGATTTGGTGGTGGGATAAGGAGTGTGAATGTCATTGTCAACCTGCAAGTCAAAAATAATACCTACACACCACAAAAAGTTATTCAATCTTTCCAAACTCATAAGGCATATCAACAATGTAAATTGCAAAACATTGTAGTGATAGAGAAAGGATGAATTTAATTTTATTTGAAATCCAACTATTGCATTGAAATACTACCTATATCGTAGGCTACACTAAACCTACATCCACAAGAGTTTATATTGCATGTGCTTAGAGGAAACTACTAACCAATCACTAGATTGCAGAAAAAATAGATGCAAGAAGAGTATTAATAACTACAAAAGGAAGAAACTATATGTTTTTGGCTTTCCCATACATTAGCCTCAACCACACTTCCCACAAGAGAGGTGGTAGGCATATCTACACAAGAAATGTTTATAAGCAAATGTTGCTAGGAAAGGAAGAAAATGTTGCTATGAAAGAAAATGCATAAGTAAAATACACATGAGAGAGACTGGAGACTCTGGGTTGGGCCCTAACCCAAGGGGACTCAACCCTATAGAAAAATATCATATGGAATATAACATAAAAAATTTCATTAACATAAATTTGTGCTCTAGTATGTGACAAAGGAATGGAAATAACAAGTTCAATCTTCTAGCCCTTGGCTATCTCTATATACTAAAAAAAATGAATCTTATTGAGCCCTTGAGCTTCCTTATTTATACTAAAATGACTAAGGGGAAACCTCCTTGTAAACAGGGATGCTTCCCTCCAAAAATCCCTAAATCCTCACAATCCTTGAGTCCATTAGTTGTTAGTGAATATTTGAACATCTGGGTGAGTAAATTTAGGTAGCAAGTAAGTTGTGGGTAAGTAAATGTAGGGGACAATCATCGTACATCTTCTCCAGATACCTCCAACATATTGTTGCATAGTAAATGCACTCAAATGCACTATTTTCATACATATTAATTACATTAGGCCACGAAATATGACAATCGTCCTCTAGTCTTCATAATAAACATATACTAGTCAAAATATGTCATTTAATGTGAGAAATAGGTAAATACAAGTTGAAGGAAGGTTGGATGGGCCTTATTATTTACCTATTAATGATTCCCATAAAAAACATAACCTATTTTACTTTGTAATAAGATAATGTTTGTAACATGCCCAATTCTTTAATGCTCAATTATGGACACATGGTACCAATTTTTTTTATTCTCCATGAGCTTAACAATTAGCTTTGATACCATTTTGTCACACACCCAATTCCCTAAATGACTTATAGAGGTTATAGGGTACCCAAAATTTTCTTTTTCTTTTTACTAGCTTGACCAAAATATCTGATACCACTTTGTCACATACTCCTACTAAATTTATCCTAACCAAAATTACAAAAACTCCATTTTCACCTCTCATACATTTTGTTAAATGCTTTACATGTAAACCTTTCTTCAAATAATTTGTATACAACCATTTAAGTATTATTTTTCTTGTATACATTTTTTCAAACATTTTTTATGAAATCAAATAAGAAACATTGTTCTGATTTCACTTGTAACATAGTAACTAAAATATAACACTCAATTGTGCAACTTTTGATTTCTACCTTTAAAGTATTTTATCAAATAGTTTGTATGAAAATTTTAATAAGAAAACTTTAACACATTTATTCAAATGCTTTGTGTGAAAATAGGCATAGATCAATTATAGCATTATTTTCATAAAACAATTCTAAAACACAACAAAAAATATCCCCATCCATAAAACAACACTTTCATTAAGGTATTTCTTCAAACATTGTGCATGAAAACTAATATAGAAAATTCCTTAGGGAATATATCCTAAATTATAATAGCCCAAGTTCTGAAAATAGAGCCAGATGATAAGGGGGCTTTACCCTCACTATTTTCTAAGTTTCAAGCCATGGAATCTCCAATTTGAAAATTTATAGTACAAATGGAAACATGACCTTGTTTATGCATGATTTTAGGAGAATATAGGAAGACGGAATGCCTTTAATCATATCTCCTATAATATAATGACCCAAGATCTGAAAGTTGGACCAGATGATTAATGGGATTTCCCCTCACTATGTTCCGAGTTTCAACTTCTAGAACCTCCCAAAAGAAACTTTATAGTAAAAATCCCAACATGATCTATTTGATGCATGATTTTAGGAGCATCAAGGAAGCTCAAATTCCTTTGTTCATATCTCCTAAAATATCAAGACCTAAGATATTAAAGTTGGAAAACATGATCAGAATGATTTTTCCTTCACTATGCTCCAATTTTAAGAATCTATAACCTCCTAGAAGAAAAGTTATAGCATAAATTCCAACATGACCTATTTAAAGATGCATTTAGGAAGTCCAACTTCCTTTGATCATATTTCCTAAAATTTCGTGACCTAAGGCCTGAATAATGGACTAGAAGATAAATCCCCTCACTATGGTCCAAGTTTTAGCTTTTGTAACCTCCTAAAATAAAATTTGTAGCAGAATTCCAACATGGCCCATTTAAAGAAGAATTTAGGAAGCCTAACTTCATCAACCAGTGTTGCTACAAAATTTAATACAAATAAAAATATACATCCAAATAGAATAACAATTGTAGCCATGATAAACTTGTTGAATGTTAAATGCATGTGCATATAAACTTCTATTTCCAGAGTCATCACATCAGGTTTCTCTCTTTATTCTTTGACATTTAGAGCTATCATAAATGGCTCATCATCACAAATGTAAGATGAAATGTGGGAGAGATTGATCCCCCAAGAAGTCATATATATGGTACATCCTAAGGGTAGAGGGAAATGCGAAGTCGACAGATATCACATTAGAGAGAAACCCTAATCTGGATTCTAATATGAAATTAATTAAATGATTATGTATATAATATTGTATTTTATGTATTAATTATTAAAGGGTATACAATATTGTGTCTTTTTAATATTATGTACTTTAATATATAATTAAACATTATATTAAAGGATATAATACAACATAATATTATAATATAGCATATGATATATGTATTTTATTTATGTGATTTAATTTAATACAATATAGGATATGTGTAAATATATATTAATTTTTATGGAATATTAAGGGGTTTATTTAAAATAGTTAATAAAAAAGTAGGAGCTAGTTATAGATAGATTTACAGGTTAATGTGGGAATTCAATTCTCACTAATCTTCCAACCTTCATCTTTATTAACATTGTTTGGGTGTTTTCCTATTTCTATGGCTTCGCTAAATTTTCTATAGTGATAGTGTTCTATTTTGGAAAGGATTCAGGTGTTTTCAATGCAAATTTGGTGTTTAGTCTTGTTAGAATTTTTATATAACATAGATGTTTCATAGTTATTATGTTTTATATCATATGAGGGTTCTTGAATCCTTGTCTTGACAGAGCATCCAGTTTCACCAATACAAGTTATTCTACATGAACAAAGAATTAAATAAACACCTTGTTGATTCACAGGGTCAATGAGGTATTTGACAGATTTTAAGAAACTTTGAAAACTGTGTTCATGGGCTTAAAGGTGGCCACAATGCTATCCTTTCTCAAAATGTGGGCATTCTTGTCAATGGGTCCATGAATGTAGGGGAGGTGGACTTTGCCTAGAGTATTGTCCATTTTCTCTTTTCCTTCAAATCTTTTAGATCCTTTGACATTTTGGAATTCCCTAATAGCATGGTCACTTTCTTCTATCCATTATTTTTGAAAACTTCCTTAATATTGGTTTTTTCAATTTCAAGATGTTCATAATCAGATATTCTCACACCTCTAGCTTACAAAGTATTAAGAACACCAAATTTTTGGGCAGGATGATGGTGGGAGGTGGTGTGGATGTATTTCTCAATGTGGGTATTCTTTCGATAGACTTGGTGGGATATGGAACCCTCTTGATTTATGGTGATGAGAATGTTAAGAAAATGAAGGCTTCCATCGACCTCAACTTCCATCATGAATTTAATAAAGTCTGATTCATTGTTAATGTGTTGCTTATAAATTTATAATTTCTCTCATTCATGAGGTCATATGAGAAAGGTGTCATCGACAAACCTTTTTCATAGCTTTGGCTTGAAGGGTGTAGAATCTAAGGCTCTAGTTTCTAATTCTTCCATGAACATATTTGCAACAATAGGAGAGGGGGGAGCCCATAGCCACACCACATGTGTTTTTCATAAAATTCACCCAAAAAAACAAAAAAATTGGATCTAAGACAAACTTACAATAACTTGACCATTTCTATAGCAGTAACTTTATGGGCTACATTCATAGTTCCATCGACATCACATCAAAACTCACCAAAATTTCATTTTGATCAAGTCTTAGATCTTTAATTTCATTGATGAATAACATGGACCCTTTAACAAAAGAATTTGTATTTAACCAAAGGTTTAAGTTTCAGGGAAAGGTGTTTGGAAAGATAATATGTAGGTCCACCAATAGTATTAATGGTGGGCCTAAGGGGCACCCATTCCTTGCGAATATTAGGTTCCCCTTAAATCATTAAGAATATATGTGAATTTTAATTAGTTTCTTGTTGTCTTTCTCATTACTACCTTTGATGGTGTTGTAGACATCTTTTAGTATTTTCATTAAAGTATTAATACGTAACTTTTTGTAGCTTCCACTTTTTTTTAGATGTTCTAACATTTTTTCATCATATTCACTTCTATTCATGATAACAACAACCCCTCTCTTATCATATTATAGAAAAACAATGTTAGGGTTGTTGTTTAGGGATTTTAGTGTGTGGTATTCATGTTTATTAATGTTTCCCTTGGAAGGTTTTTCTTTTGTGAAAATAATAGAGAAATATTCTCTGATTTGTTCTTTAATATTATTGGGTATATCTTTAATGTTGCATTCACTATTGCATAATATGTCTTCAATAGGAATATTGTAGGGAGCAATGGAAAAAAATAGTCCTTGTTCTAATAGACTAAGAGTGTGTTCAGCCATTTCTAGATGAGAAAGGTTTATAACAAGTTTGTTGGCGAGGGTTGTATTGTTCAAAATGGTATTCATATTGCTTATGGTATCATAGTTTTGGAAACACATAATTCTAATCCCATTTTATATTTTGTGGAGTTATTTACAACTAACTTAAAATCACCAGATATGCATGGATTCAACCTTGATGTATTTTTTATCAATTTAACCACCAAGTTGTTTATATCAACCTTATTATTGTTGATATCAGCCTTATTATCAGTGCAATTGGTTTCATGAGTTTCAATTATAGATTTATAGTTGTGATCATCTACTCTTGTATTAGATTCGATTACAACCAACAGAGAAACATTAGATATTTATGTGTTCAACCTCAATGTATTGTTTTTTATTCATCCTTGTTATGTGTGCACTCTGATTTTTTCATATTCTCTTTATTATCTACATAGGGGCTTCACTGAATGAACCTCTGACATAGAACATGGGTTTGTGGCATACAAAATATTGTAATGGCTACAACAAACCTCTAAAATTTTGTCTATGATTCATTTTGGTGACTCCCTTCTAAGCTAAAGCAACTCATCTCACACTGACCTAGGTACTTGTGCTTTGATTGAGATTCAACCTTTCATTATGGCTTCTATTTCCCTACTTGGCTTACTCACTAATCCACAAGTCGATCTCTTGACTTGGTATTCACCTGGTTCCAAGCTTTCCTTAATGAACTAAGCAATCCTTGAGGGAAACTAGCATTGCTCTTGGGAATTGCACAATGCAAGATGATAGTGAGCCTACAGCTCTAAAATTGCATAGAGCCAGTTGACATCCATCCTTCAACTAGAAAAATGTGTAGAACCTAAGAGGTAGCTCAAAGCCACTCAGCCAGAAATTGCGCAGAAGCTTCTCCCTCATAAGCTACTCAATGCATGAGCCAGTGAGTTGCCCAAACCTTCCCAGAACTGCTCAATCTCTTCAGGAAATTCATGGAAACTTTTCCTGAAAAAGAATCCCTACAAAAAAGGGATTTGTTTTTACCAACTCAGGGGAGACACTTAAGTTATTTTGGAAACTGTCACCAAGTGTCACTTTTTCCTTGATTTTTGGTCTTCGCATCATAAACCCTAAATTGACCAAATCTATTTAATCGACACAATTAGAGATCATTTTCATATTTTGATCTTAGAGCTTTGGCATTCCTAAGGAGATCAAGGAACCTTCAGTGTGATCGTCGTTGCTTTTCTGGGTAAGTCTTGTTTTTCTTGTCTTTTGCTGCTTTTTCTATCGCTTTTGTTTGTCTAGCTTGTGAGATTGTTGTTTCACTTGTTTTGTTGAACTATGTTAACCTGTTTTAGCTTGTATAAGTGTTTTTTTAAGTTTTTCATTGGCTTTCCCGAGTGTCGCATGCATTACATATTTTTTGTACTAATAGTCGTTGTTATGGTGACTCTCTCCACATGCTTCATTTTCCTTTAGTTTGATTGATTCCTGCACTTGTTTCACTTGAATGCGTCATCATTCGGTTATATCTACACTCAACATCTAATAATCCTTTATATCTGCTCGTTTTCACACTCCTCTTAGGTAGATATGGGCTTCCCTTGCTAAGATCTCGCATTCCCTTGCATTCATTGTGAATTTATGGAGATCAAGGACCATCCTTGGCTTCTGGAATTTCACAGAGGCATGTTAGGCCTAGCTCCAACTTTGCACTGCCTATTTCCAGGAGCCAGTCTCCCAGCCTTGGACACTGAGACTGCGTAATGTGCAGTCTATCCTAGCCTGTGCCCAAACTGGACTATGCATTATGCAGTTCCAGTCACCAAGACCTTCCTACTAACTACTAGGACTACACAATGTGCAATTCCAATAGGAATTTATTCACCTTTGTGAACCAATATTTTGCAATCCCTCCCAATAGTTTCCTAGTTTTCTACTTGATATTGTCTTGACATGCTTTTGTTTTAAGCTAATATTTGCATGTCATGAGTGTCCTCTCTGTCTCCAGGTACAACAATTGTTGAGCATCTCTTGAGTACTTACAATTAACATGGCTTCAATAAATCAGCATAAAAGGAAACTATCGAGAGTAGTACTAGAGAAGCAGTTGAGAAGGTGTCAGTTAACTTGCCAATTTATGCAGACACTGATCTGTTCATTGAGAAGGGCATGAAGTTGACATGGAAGCAAATTAAGGATACCTTTCCATAGGACTTCAAGGAGGATTTAGAGGACCGGTAGGTTTATATCAATATCCAATGGTTAGGCTTTGATAAGGTTGCATGAAGGTACCCCGCTTTCCCATGTGTCACACATTATCAGCTGGATTTTCTCAAACACAAATCCAAAAACTATGACATTGAGCAGTTCTAGTGGGATATATCTTACTGCCTTCAAGGCAGAGAACTATCATTAGATGTATCATTTACCTCAGCCGGTGAGGCTTAATGACACACTATTTTATGCCACCTATAGCCAGGTGAACACGAGATGTATAGTTATGAACTTGGTGAAAGAGTCATTAAAGTTTAGAGCAACACCCAATCATGTTTACAAGACAAATGTCTCAGGAAGGCCTACCAATTCTTGATCATCTTTGCATAACGATTATGCAGTCAAGAGAGTACAAAGACCTTTCTTGAAGGTTGTGTGGTTGTGTTGGACCAATTGGTGAATGATGGAAGGCCATTCAACTAGTTAGATTTGTAGGCTCTTTAGTTGAAATTCCATGTGACCAACGCCCCAAATCATCCCAAGGATGATAAAGAGAGATTCTATATTTCTGCATACTTAATGGATGCAATCTGTGCCTAACAATACCTTCCTAGCATGAGCTGGATATTGACACCGAAAGAGAATGTCTTTTGACTCAGTTACTAGAGAATCCATAGTACGAACCATTTTATGTCAACATTTCAAATCCCAATCGGGATCCATCATCAGGACTTTATGAATGATGATATTAGAAGAGCTTAATTAAAGGATAGGATTAATGGCAAGGATGACTGGCCATTTCATCATCCCATTGTATAATTTGATATTTGAGCAGGATCCTCCTTGCATGTCCAAATAAGTGATGCAGGCGATACTGAACATTGTAGATTAGTATGCCTCACTCGGTGGCACCTTCATCAGAGTGTTTGGAAGAGAGAAGCCTCTTAATGTTCTACCAAGGTATGACATGAAAAGGTTGGTCATTAATGAGGTCTCATATCACCTCTCCATAGGGTTATCATCAAAACTACATAGGAAGAAGAAGGCACCTTTCCTTTGCAAATCAAATTATATGAGATTAAGAGCTTGAAAGATGCTAATGTTGAAGCTAAGGAGATATTAAATTTCAAGTTCAGCACCAAAGACTTCAATTCGCACAACCCCCACAATATTTGCAAGAATCACTATGTGAAGGTGTACTATCCATGGATCCACGGGACATTCCACTAGCATGAGAAGGATCCTTGGAGATACTGCAATAATAACTTCAAGCTCCACAAGTCAGTCAGTATAGCCACAACTTGGAAGGATGCTCTGCAAGTGACAACAACACAGGAAGAAACAATAACAACAACAATTTGGTGTAGGACAAAAGAAAGAGGAATATTTCTGAAAACCAAGAGGTTGAGAAAATCTACAAGATGAGAGAAGATCATATCATTGAGTAAGTAGCTTTGGCAACATATGCAAAGAGGGAGAAGTGATTAAAGAGAGCAGAGAAAAGAAAGAAGGAGAAGCAAAGGTTGGAGGAAGCAGACTAGAAGTTGCAGGAAATAGAGAAGAAGTTGAAGGAAGAGCAAGAGCTATGGAGGAGAGAAAGGGAAGAGCACCAGAATCAGGAGAAAGAAGAAAGGAAATGCACGATAATAGAGAAAACAACACCAGTACAGGTTGAGGAGTCAAAATAGCTAGCAGCTTAAGAAGAGGGTGAACAGATACAAGATTGGGAACTTGCTCAGTAGATTGAGAAATTGATTGAAGTCATAGACATGGAGTTGGGGGATGAGCCATAGAAGGAAGACATCGACCTCATGCCTAGCGCACCCGAGGTCACCTCTCAGTCTCCTCCACCTCTAGTGTCAGAACCACTGCTGAACGAGCAAGGCACATTTGTTCTCCTTGATGATAATCTAGTGATGGATGTGTACAATCTTTCATTCGATGAGTTGCAGAAGAAGATTGTACATTCACGAAGAAAAAAAATTATGGATGATCACGTGTCACCTTCATTCAGGAAGGAAATGGTGATAGTGTGATATGTCAGTCAACATCCAGCTGCCATTTTCGATGCCATTTGGCATAAGAAGGAGACACAAGCTCTAATGTTAAGTTCTTGTTGGATGAGAATGAACAAATGGCAAAGAACTTGCAGGTGGCCAGGCAAGAGGCAGAACAAAACAAAGCGCAGAGTGCAGTTTCTGCAATGGCATAAATGAGGAAAGTGATACTTGATGAAGTATCAACAGTGAGACTACCATGTGGAAGCTCTATGAAAGATTTACCATCATGAATAAATCATTTTTCCATGTGCATGGCCTACAATAGTGGAGCAAAACATTTGTGCAAAATCTTAGGGACATACATGCTTTCATCACCCATGTGCAAGAGTGGAAAAAGCGGTACAAAGGGTTTGTGCTTCACTTGCGAAATGCAAGGAAGCCTCAAGCAAAGATGGAGAAAGAAAAGGTCTGGATGTTGATCCAGAACTATGAGTAGCTCACCCCTTTTGTCACCAACATACACACCTCATATGAACGGTTGTACAAGAGTTTCGATGTCATGTTGAGAATGCACATGATCCCTTCAATTGGTTCCCTCACCAAAGCTAAACATAAGAACCAAGTCCGGCTAGAGATAGATAGGAACATGGAGAAGCTAAGGTGAGAGGCCACCAGGGATGACTTGGAGCTCAACACACATAACATGCAGAAGTACATTGGTGGTCCTGGCATGGTAAACACCATGCCATATATGCTTCAGGATGAGTTGAACACAAGTTCTAAGACTATATACCTAGATTCTATGGAGGCAAGAGCCCACTATCATAGATACACCATCAAGTATTTTGGGGAAATCATCTCACAGTACCAAGCTTGGCATGAGTACATGACCAAGAAGCACTAAGTGGAGGTTTCCGAGTTGGTATTTCCCCAAACTTCGGAGTCATAGTGTTTTGTCTTGTTATGTTGTCTCTAGCGTATTTTGTCTCACATGGGTACATGTGGAAAATGTAATATTATTTGTGAGTATGTTGTAAGTGAAATTCCAAGTGTCATTAGGGGAATATGAAAGTTTATCATATTATGTAATGAGTTATTTGTAAATAATTTGAAGAGTCATGAGGGTAGTCAAAGAGTCACAAAGGGGAATGTCAAGGGTCACCCCACATTTTGTTATAAATAGAGCCTCATAACTCTTAGAAAGGGATTTTGGAAGCCAAGCTTTTGGCTAGGCTTAGCCTTAGTGAAGTCTTGAGAATATTGTGACAAGCCTTGTCTTCTCCACCATGTAGAGCGAGTATACTTATTTGGAGGAGCAGGTGTTCTTAACTGTCATGTTCCACTGTTGGGGCTAGTGGTTGTCAATGGTGTATGCATGGATGGAACTTTCACTTATAATAATAATAACAAAGCCAACACACTTTCATGCATATGTCGTTATTGTAGTTGGACTATTCTAGTTTCTTTAGCAATGTATGTTTTTTAACTTATGCATTTGCTTATGAACTACTTTGTATGCAATTGTATGAATTTTGTTGAATGTGCGTTGTTGGATTAACCTGTCACTTTGGTTTGTGGACTATTTTGCATTTCAGCTTGTGATGTCATTCCACTCGTGTGTTCCTTTTAGGCTGCATACTATTACAAGATTCTAAGGGACACACTTTCTTTTCCCTTCCATGTGTTAGAACCCCCATGCATCTCACTTGACTCGCTGCAAAGTCACATGCTTGCTTCAACCTATAACTATCATACTTATCACTGCGTGCCACCACGGTCAGGGAATTACATTACCACCCACTGCTAGGACTCCTCCTCCAAATGGTCTAAGGTATAGTTGGGACCTATTATTGACGATATCCCTTGAATGTTGGCGAGTCCAACACCATCAACATTTCTGGTGCTACAAGGAGGGCCAGATGACAAGATGAACCCTTGAAGTCTATTTTAAATTTCAGCACATAATCCATGACTTATGTCTCAATCAGAACCCTGAAATGTTTTTCTCACATTGTTGATTTTTCTGTGTCAGTGAATGTTATAGATTCCTTTTCAAAATAAAAATTCCATGGTGAAAACGAAACTCCCCTGTTCTGGCACGCGATTTCCTTTTTAGGCTTCTGTGACAGGCAGGATGTCCCCTTAGATGAAATTTCTTGTGGGTTGTTCACTTTCACATTTGAAGGGCGTATCAAGAAATGGTTTCACACATTTCCCACACCCTATATACACTCTTTTGATCACATTCTCATAGAATTATGTCTTGCTTTCATCCTTTATGACCATAAATAAATTCATCGAAAAATTTTAAAATTGTAAAAAGCACCTGACGAATCACTTGAGCACTTTTATGATCATTTTCTTCTTTATTGTTTTTAATTTCCTGAAGGTGAAATCAACTGGAAAATTTTATAAGGAATATTTCAATATCCTATTCACATCTCAGAGAATCTACACAAGTTAGAAACTTCTGACTCTCTCCCAACATAACTCAGTGTTAGAGCCTTTGCACCTAAGATGGATGAGGTTGTTGTCCCGAGTGACCCTACTTTCCCTTCTCATCAAATAGCTCTAGCTCCACAAGACGAGGTGGGAGAAGTTGTGAATCTACCAATTGAATGGTCATCATCTCCTCTAACCCCACCTGCTCAACATGTCTACGCATATTTGGAATGCAATCCTAACAGTTGTCACATGGTATTATACACTTAGCCTCCGTCCTTTGGTTCCTTTGATCCTTTATATTTTGTGTGTTATGCTTATCTGTTCTAGATTCCACAAGTGATGTTCATGAGGATTAAGTTTTGGATGGATTTGGTGTTGAACAACCAACCTACACTACTATTTTTTATGAGTATGTGTGGGATCCTGAACAAGAATCTACGATGAAGGATGATCTTCACCTTGTCTTCTTTATCCTAATATCTTCCACGATTCTTCCATTTCTATTTCATCTTGTGAAAACTCATCTCTGGATGTTTCCACTTCCTATCATTCACAGAACACCTGGGATGTCATTATTTCATTCGATTGCAAAGAGGACAAATATTTCTTCTCGGATTCACCCAATCTCTCATCTTTCATTTCTGGGAACATAAAGGGTGAAAATACTTGTTTTTCATCACCCCCTCTTTATGATTCATCCAATCATGAGGATGTCATTATTCACCTCGAAATTTCTGATATGAATGTTGTGATCTTTCACTCCCTCATCTGATCAATATTCTAATTCACCTGTTGTTAATCTTTCTAAGCCACCATCCTCAATAATCCATCTTCTGATGAAGGGGAAACCCCTCAAGTTGTCGAGGCACTTCAGCCCTAACTGATGGTTATGTCAGGTTCTCCTAGCCTTGAGGTCAGTTCCACTTCTGATCAGAAATCTATTGAATCTGCTCAAAATTCTCATCACTCTCTTGTTCACATTGAAAATCAATCCATTTCACAATTTTTGCATCCTCCACCAGGATCACATTATCCTATTACTCATGCATTATAGTGTTTTCTTTTGATTTGCTTAATTTTTTTGCTTCATCTTACTTCTTTCCTTTTCTTGTTTGTTCATGCACCCATAGGTTAGTCCCGCACGAAATCATATTTGGCTTCTTAGACAAGCATGGTGAAATCTCAGAGGACTTGTACAACTATCAACACTTGGTTACCTATCTATTTCCTCTCTTTATTAGAATCTTTCGTTTCTTTTACTCGATGATGCCCTGATGGAAAATACATTCATTTCAGAGAAAATCATGGTGAAATCACAATGCTTTCATTCTTAACTAGCACCACCTACTCTAATCGGTTTTGTATATTCGGTTAACCCTTGTCAACTCAGTCAAGTAGAGTAAGGATAGGGGGGAAGCCTTAACAAATATGTCAAAGGTATATATAAGCATCCTTCTCTGAAGGGACAACCTCTTTTGCTCTCAATAAGTCAAGATCCCTCTTCCGCCTCATGAAAAACATAAGTTCCTATGCACAGTTATATGAAAAAAATAAATTAAAAAAATAGAGGTGAAAGAAGAGAAAGGCTTCCTCGGTGGAGAGGTGAAGAAATTAACTTCACCCAAGTATTGTCAAGGCTCGCTGGCAAATGAGCAATGCTTGTGTTCCTAAAGTGACTCAACCAAGGTACTTTCCAGGCTTGCTGGAAATGGAGCAACAACAGAGATAAAACTAAAGCGCTGATGGAATATATTAATTGTGCATTTGAATACCCCTCATCCCCAATTGAAACAACTCAGTTGACTTGGCTTGGTATGTGTGCTACTGATAAAGAGAATGGTAGGGACTACATATTTAACTCAAGCTAGTGAAGAAGCTATGAAAATCGAAGAAGTGAACAATATTATGGATTGGGCTTCCTTACTTGGCTTACTGGTTAACCGATAAGAGGATCTCTTGAATTGACCTTCACCTGGTTCCAGGCTTAACTTAGTGAACTGCACAATCCTTGAGGGAAATCATCCTTTCTCTCAGGAATTGCATAGTCCAAGCTGACAGTGAACCTTCGACTCTGACATTGCACAAATCCATTTGATATACAGTCTTCAGCTGGGGAAATGCATAGAACCTTAGAGGCAACTCAGAGCCACTCAACCCAAAAATTGTGCAAAAACTTCTCCCTTAGAAGCTGCTCAGTGCATGAGCTAGTGAGTTGCCCAATCCTTCCCCAAAACTATGCAATCTCTCCAAGAAATGCATGACATATTTTCTCGAAAAAGCATCCCTAGAAAATATGACTCTATTTTTAGTAGCCAGGAGGAGGCATTTGAGATTTTTTAGAAACTACTGCCAAATGTCACCTTTTCCTTGATTTTAGCATTCACATTGTAAACCCTAAATCAGCCAAATTTATTTAATCGGCGCATCTAGGGCTCATTTTCACATTCAACCTTGGAGCTCTAGCATTCTCGAGGAGATCAAGGAATCTTTGATGCGATCATTATTGTTTTTCTAGGTAAGTCTTGCTTTTCTAGTCTTTTGCTGCTTTTTCTATCACTTTTGTTTGTTTAGATTTTGAAAGTGTTGTTTCACTCATTTTGTTGAACTACCGCTGGTTTTTTGACTTGTTTTAGATTGTAGAAGTTTTGTTTTAAATTTTTCACTGCCTTTCCTGAGTGTCACATGCATTACCGAATTTTTTCACTAACGGTCGATGTTATGGTGACTCTCTCCACATGCTTCATTTTCCTTTAGTTTAATTGATTCCTACACTTGTTTCACTTGCATGCATCATCATTCACTTAGATCTACACTCAATATCTAATCATCCTTCACATATGCCCATTTTCACGCTCCTCTACGGTAGATATGGGCTTCCCTTGCTCAAATATCGCCTTCCCTTGCATGCACTACACATTTCTAGAGATCAAGGCCTGACCTTAGCTTTTGGAATTGCATAGAGGCAGCCTGGGCCTCGCTCCAACTACGCATTGCGTAGTTCAAGGAGCTAGTCTCCCAATCTTGGCCACTGAGACTATGCAATCCGTAGTCTCTCCTTGTTTGTGCCCAGACTGAATTGTGAATTGTGTAGTTGCAGTCACCAAGAACTCCCCACTAACTACTAGGACTGCAAAATGCACAGTTACAACACATAGTCAGTCACCTCTATGAACCAAGATTGTGCAATCCCTCCCAACAGTTGCTCAGTTTGTTGTTCAATATTGTCTTGAAGTGCTTTTGTTTTAAGCTAATATGTGCATGCCATTAGTTTCCTCTCTGTCTCCAGGTACAACATTTATTTAGTGTCTCTTGAGAAGTTATAGTTAACATGGCTTCCAAGAGAGATGCGCTAAACAAAACTATCGAGAGTGGTATTGGGGAAGTAGTTGAGTAGGTGTCAATTAACTTGCCATTTTATGCAGACACTGAGTTGTTCATTGAGAAGGGCATGAAGTTGGCATGGAAGTATATTAAGGATACCTTTGCAGAGGACTTCGAGGAGGATTTAGAGGACAGGTAGGTTTATATCAATATCCAACGGTCACTCTTTTACAAGGTTGCATGCAGGAACCCCGCCTTCCCATGTGAAGATATTATGAGCTGGAAACTATAACATTGAACAGTTCTAACAGGATAGAACTTGCTACCTTCAGGGTGGAGAAATATCATCATATGTATCATTTACCTCAACTAGCGAGGCACATGGACACAATTTTCTATGCCACCCATAGTCAGATGAACACGAGAGATATAGTTAAGCACTATGTGAAAGAGCCATCAAAGTTAAAAGTGACACCCAATCATGTTTACAAGACAAATTATCTTAGGAAGGCCTATTGTTTCTTGATCATCTTTGCATGTCGATTATACGATCAAGAGAGCATAGTTGCCTTTCCTGAAGGTTAGGTGGTTATATTGGACCAGTTGGTGAATTATGGAAGGCCATTTAACTAGTCATATTTTTTGTCTCTTCAATTGAAATTACATGTGACCAACGTCTGAAATCCACCCAAGGATGAGCAAGTGAGATTCTACATGTCCACATACTTACTGGATGAAATATGTGCCCAACAACAGTTTCCTAGCCTGAGATGGACATGGACACTGAAAGAGACTTCCATCAATATTTATTGCAAGCTGATTTTTTACTTCAACTACTGAGGATTAATGGCAAGGTTGACTAACCATTTGATCATCCCATTGTACAATCTAATCTTTGAGCAAGATCCAACTTCCATCTCCCAAGAAGCGATGGAGGCAATAATTAACATTACAGATTGGCATGCCTCACATGGTGGCACCTTGATCAGAGTGTTTGGTAGAGAGAAGCCTCTACGTGTTCTACCAAGTAGGGGTGATTTTAGGGGCGAATGTTCGCCCTTTGGGGAAATTAAGTGGTTTTAAATTTTTAGTGGGCGAATATTTTGTATCATAGTACATTTTTACAAATCACCTCAAATAGCCCACCTTATTTTAAGGGAGAGGGTAAAAAAGGTAAATTTAGCCCTTGAAATTAGGAGTTACAACCTTCCATTCGCCCATTTTCAAGAATTGGTTTTATTTAAGTGAATCCATTCGCCCATTTTCAAGAATAGGTTTTATTTAAGTGAATCC
>APFE030390322.1:161109-185655 GCA_000404065.3 Pinus taeda | reverse complement strand
ATTTGATCTGATCAAGAGTAAAAATGGATGTTGTAATTTAATGTATGTTAAACATTTTAGCTTGGTTAAAATAAAAATGAACTATTAATTTTATTAATTTTTATAAATTACTAATAGTAATCTTTAAGCTCCAGGTTTATGATAACCCATGGTATTGACCCATGGTATTCATGTGAGCATAGACTATTTAAAGGGGAAATTCTATCTTAGATCCATCTTAATTCTGGGTCTACCAAGTGCTCAGAGGGATAAATAGATTTCATCCCCCTAAAAGTGGTAGATGTGGAGTTAAGATGGATATAGGTTGGTTTTTATGATAATGAAGATATTAAATAGACTTAGGAAATTATATTGTAAAAACATCTTAAGGTGAATGGTTAAAGCATAGACATTGGACAAGCATATCTGTATACTTCTGTTTTAAACTAAAACAAATCCAGGGCTAAAAGGAATGGATTGATTGCACTAGTCATCCTTCTACAACTTTCCAACATATGCTGGAGTAAACAGATTGTAATTTGGGTAATTTTTCTAATTGCAAATGGGAACATACTTTTGTATTGGCAGGGTGGTTACGAGGTCCCTAGAATTGGAGTAAACAGATTGTAATTTGGGTAATTTTTCTAATTGCAAACAGGAACATAGAAGTGATGAATTTGAATTTTTCTTGGTTTTATATATAGTATTAGGTTTTTTCTCATGCTTTCTGTGAATGGCACGGGTGAATTTTATCTTACACCCACTAGATTATCGATATGTAATTTTAGTAATTTTGATTTCAAAAGATATTTTAAAGAAATGCAATGATTTCATTTGTGTATTCAATAAACACAAGATTTTATAATTGAGTAAAATATTCTTCATGCCTAGTGAGAGATTCGCCAAAAAATTATATATACATATCATATTATTGATAAAATTGCCTTCCATTTTTCCTATATACCATGGAGATTCGCCCATTTATTATACATGTAAATTTAGGGGGGGTTCTTAAAATTTTCCCTACTACCAAGGTATTCCATGGACAAGCTTTCCATGCATGAGGTCTCATATCACCTCTCCACAGGGTTATCATCAGGACTGCACAAGAAGAAGAAGGCACAATGGCCCATCCTTCCTTTGCAAATTAGATTGTATGAGATTAAGAGATTGAAAGATGTTGATAGCGAAGCTAAGGAGATATTGAAGTTCGAGTTCGGTACCAAAGACTTCAATTCGTATGATCCCCATGGTCTTTTAAGGAACTAGTGTGTGAAGGTGTAGTATCCATGGATCCACGATCTAGTCGGTATAGCGACAACTTGGAAGGCTACTCTTCAAGTGATAACACCATAGGAAGCAAAAAAATCGAAAACAATAAGTAGCAATCCAGTGCAGGACAAAGGAAAGAGGAAGATTGTAGAGAACCCATAAGCTGAGAAAAGCTACAAGATGAGAGCAGATCCTATCATTGAGAAAGCAGCTTTGGTAGTGGAGTATAAGATGGAGCAGCGACCAAAGAGAGAAGAGCGAAGGAAAAAGGAGAATAAAAGGTTATAGGAAGCAGAGAAGAAGTTGCAGGAAACATAGAAGAGTTGAAGGAAGAGCAGGAGCTAAGGAGGAGAGAAAGGGAAGAGAAGCAAAAACAAGAGGAAGAAGAAAGGCAAGGCATGATAATATAGCAAACAACGACCATACAGGTTGAAGAGTTAGAACACCGAGCAACTGAAGAAAAGGGTGAACAGATGGAGGATCAAGAGCTTTCTCAGTAGATTGAGGAACTGATTGAAGTGATGGACATGAATTTGGGGGATGAGCCATGGAATGAAGACACTAACCTCATGCCCAGAGCACCCGAGCTCACCTCTTAGTCTCATCCACCTCCAGTGTCATAACTAGTTATGATCGAGCAAGGAGAAGTTGTTCTCCTTAATGATGATCCAGTGATGGAAGTGTACAATATTACATTCGATTAGTTTCATAAGAAGACTGTATAGGCATGGAAAAAAAACTTTCCAAATGATCACACATCACCTGCATTTAGGAAGGAAAGGGTGATAGTGTCAGATGTCATACATCATGTAGTTTCCATTGTCGATACCACCTTGGCCTATGCAGGAGCCATGAGATCCAATGTTAAGTTCCTATTTGTTGAGAATGAACAAGTGGAAAAGAACTTGCAGGCGACCAGGAAAGAGGTAGAATAACTCAGAGAGAAGAGCACAATTTTTGCAATGGAAGAAATGAGGAAAGTGATACTTGATGAAGTATCAACAATTGGGACTACCATGAAAAAGATCTATGACAGATTCGTCAACATGCATAAATCAGTTGTCCATGTGCATGGACTACAACAATAGAGAAAAAAAATTGTGTAAAATCTTAGGGACATGCATGTTATCATCACCCATGTGCAAGAGTGGACAATGTGGTACAAAGGGGCCCTACTTCACTTGCCATATATGATGAAGCCTCAGGCAGAGTCGGAGAAAGAAAACGTCTCGATCTTGATCCAGAACTATGAGAACCTTGCCCATTTTATCACTAATATACATGCCTCATATGAACGATTGTACAAAAGTTTGGATGTCATGATGAGAACGCACAGGATCCCTTCAATTGGTTCACTCACCAAAGCTAAACACAAGAATCAAGTCCGGCTAGAGATTGACGGGTACATGGAGCAGCTAAAGTGAGAGGCCACCAGGGATGAATTGGATCTCAATGCACATAACATGTAGAAGTACATTGGTGGTCCCATCATGGTCAACACCATGTTTCACATGCTTCAGGACAAGTTTGACACAGGTTCGAAGACCATATACTCTAATGATATGGAGGCAAGAGTCAGCTATTATAAAGACACCATCAAGTATTTTGGGGACATCATATCACAGTACCAAGCTTGGCATGAGTACATGATTGAGAAGCACCAAGTGGAGGTTGATGATTTGGTCTTTCCCCATGTACAATTTCCTATAGTCACAAGCTCATGCAATTTACTAAATCACAAGACAAGAATCTACTTCTACTTTCAACTAGTGGAAGCCAATAGATCGACGAAAACAATATCAATAAGAAGAAGACAAATCAATGGCACATAACACAATAAGTTTTCCTCGGGAAAGCCACAGCTCAAAACCCTGCCTATCTGTATTGCATTAAATCATAAATATGAGTGAAGATACAAAGCTTGTTCTCAAAAGAACAATTCCACACAAGTATGCTCAAATCTCTACCTCACAGGCCTGCTATTAGCCAACACTTAGCCAATTTCCACTGCCTGCCAAGACACCTTTTCCTTGCACAATTGCTAGGATGAATAGCCCGTATTTAAAGAGAATACATGCTTCCAAAACTATGAAATCCAAACATAGTTCCTTCTCTGATTGCATGCATGATATTTACAACTCAGTAAATCATACAACTGATAGTACATTGTCCGTACACTCTAGTCTCAATTGGGTCTTTCTCTAAACTATCATGCATGAGTTTATCATGAGGGAATCTTTAGTTAATCAGAGTAACACTTGTGGATTCACCAATGCATAACTGACTATTAGTCCTCTATTAGTTCCACAAACAATTAGAACTAATTTAAATGACCATAACCTAGTAAACCGATTTATCTAATTACAACTCAATTTAAACTCATACTAGACCCCTAAACTTTAGGGAGAACATATACATGACTAAAAAAAGTCTTCCAGCTTGAAATTCATAAGCTAATTAATTTAATTAAAATTAATTAACTATTTACAAGTTGTTATCATAATAGAATTAGATTTTAATTCTTAGTTTAATTCAAGGACAAACTAAACTAGAATTTCTTGTTTCCATTTCTCAACACTCCAAACTTCGGAGTCATAGTATTTTTTCTTGTTAGGTTGTCTCTAGCCTATCGTGTCTCACATGGGTACATGTGCAAAATGTAATATTATTTGTGAGTATGTTGTAAGTGAAATTCCAAGTGTCAATAGTGGAATATGAAAGGTCATCATATTATCTAATGAGTTATTTGTAAAGAGGATGAAGAGTCATGAGGGTAGTCAAAGAGCCACAAAGGGGAATTTCAAGGGTCACCCCACCCTTTTTTATAAATAGAACCTCATAACTCTTATAAAGGGTTTTCGGGAGCTAAGTTTTTGGCTAGGCTTAGGATTAGAGAAGGCTTGGGAGTATTGTGACAAGCCTTGGCTTCTCCATAGTGTAGAGCAAGTATACTTCTTTGGACGAGCAGGTGTTCTTGACTACAATGTTCCACTATTGGGGCTAATGATTTTCAATGGTGTATGTATGGATGGAACTTTCACTTATAATAATAATAGCAAAGATAACACTCCTTCATGCATATTTTGTTATTGTAGTTGGACTATTCTAGTTTCTTTAGCAATGTATGTTGTTTAACTTACACATTTTCTTATGAACAACTTTGTATGCATTTGTATGAATCTTGTTGAATGTATGTTGTTGGATTAACCCATCACTTTGATTTGTGGACTAATCTGCATTTCAACTTGTGATGTCATTTCACTCATGTGTTCCTTTTAGGTTGCATACTATTACAGGCTTTTAAGGGGCACACTTCCTTTTCCCCTCCATGTGTTATAACCCCCATGCATCTCACTTGACTCGCTGCAAGGTCACACACTTGCTTCAACCAAAATCTATCATACTTATCTCTACATGATACCATGGTCAAGGCATTACATTAACACCCATTGTTGGGACTCCTACTCTAAATGTTCTGAGGTCTAGTTGGGACTTCTTACCGAGGAGATCCCCTGAATGTTGGTGGGTCCATCATCGTCAACATAAATAATACCCTTAATTTGACTACATATTGGAAAAATACCTCTAAAAAATACATTATTTAACCCCCTACCAATATGAACCCAATACACCTTCCCAATTTAAAAAAGCCCCGACTTCATTAGATATTGTAGGTATCCATTTTTTCATACACCCCTTTATATTTTTCATTAATTTTGAGCTCCATTTTTTATACACAACATATAAAAACCCTTTACCCCCTATTATATGCTCAATATATTATGTCATTGTTTCCTCGATATATATCCCCCCTATGAATGCATATGGTATGGTATTTCTCCCCTAGTGAAGCCCCTGTGATTCTTTGTGTAGTAAGTTTTAGTTGAAGATTTCGTGAGATATGTATCGCCTTTAGATAATGATTCATTCATTTTTGTGTTTGGCAATGTTATTGTGGTTTAAATACATGTATTATTAATGTTTGGATATTCAAATTAATTAATCCTTATTATTTAGAGTACCTAGGTTATAAGGTTTGAAGTTTCAATTAGAGTAGACAGATGGTCGAAGAGGATTCAACATAAGATTATTTAATGATATATTGTTCTAAATAAATGTTCCCAACGCTAAGATCTAATTGGTGTTAACCCTAGATTCTGGGTTAACTCTTAAAGCAATTCACCAATATTCACATCTTAGAAGTATCAAAACTCAAACATATAAACTTGTTGCAAAGAGATATTAAATAATCATGTGTGTCATTGAACCATCTATTCCAAAAATATTATTAATACAAAAATAAATATTTATCTATTGCAGCCAGAACAATACTGTAAACTAAAATAAGGTGATCCATGTTCCACCGCCACCATAGGCTCAATTCTGCTACCAATTGTCTCACATCTGGCCACTCTTGTGCTAGATCTTGATGTCTTGAGGAGAAATTTACCCGTGGTTATTTCACAAAGCTAGATTCAAACCAAATTTTAACGCTAATAGTGACGCCATTCTCATTCATACACACAAAGGAAAACTTAGTGATCAACCTTTAAATCTTTGAACATGCTCACATTCACAAAAATACCATGCTTGTTTGCACAACACAACAGAGTCCTTTGATCTTTGTAGTCCCTTGGCCCTCCCATCTTTAATTCTCTATGTTCCACACACAACCAGGACAATTCCCAGTCCTCAGAGCCATCTATCCAAAAGAAAAAGTGTTGCAATACATTCATTTCCTCTCACATGAGTTGTCACTGATTCTCATGCCAAATTGAATTTTTGAGTGAGAGAGAGAGGTGTATGAGAGAGTAATAGAAGAGATAAAAACTAGAAGCTTAAGAACCAAAAAGAAGAACCCCTTGATTTTCCTCCCCATTATTTTTATAATTACACCTTAACCCTTCATCTTCCCAATATTTCATCTTCTTGGGAAGACTAACCATCACATCAAAGCAAAATATTCACCCAGGGTATAGTTTTCCTCTTAAGTCAAGTTTCCCACCACCCCAAGGAATCATAATATATTAGTTGTCTACTTTATTTAGCTCTAGAATTTTTATTAATACAAATAAATATTACAACATATAATATAGTTTGACACCATAGCATCAATGTAGGCACCCCAACATTATATGTTCTTACTTACATTACAAAATGTGGGGTAATGAAAGGGGTGTCACAAGTTTATTACCTCATAACCCATTATGATATCAAAAACTAACTTATTTGTAAATAAAACTATTCGATCTTTCATATCCCATCATTATTACCCACTACATTGTTGTGTTATTATCCCTACATGCTTTTACTATCATATAATTACATTAAATGCCCTTATTATTGCACTAACATATAGCCTCGTCATTACTCCATCAAAAACTTATGGCTATTTCATAACATCTTCCCTCACAATTAACTTACAAAATTAATTTCATACTAAGCCAAATAAACGCTATATCCTAACATTCTCTATTGAAAAAGGCATACTTTACTTTATTTTCAAAGTTTTGAAGCCTCTGTTTTAAAGAATACCACTCTCATACTTCGATTTTCATTTCCATCTCTACACACTACATAGTACCATACAAACTCCACAAAACATCTTTGCATTCTCCTTGGAATTAAATTGTTAATAGCCATGTTGATTTGTTGTCTACATGGAAGGATAAACTATATGAAAAGAAATTAATTTTGAGTGGAGAAAATAGAGTCTGGTACATGTATGCAACCATTTCAAATTTCCAAGAAAAAAATTCTTGAATTTTAAAAGTATGTTCATTAAAATGATTTTATGTGGCATAATTCTCAATACTTAGTTTGAAACCATTCGAAATTATTGAGTTAACAAACTGCAACCAATTTGACTTACATATCAAAGTGTTTAAGTCTATAAAAAATTCTTGGTAGCCATAAAGTTTCTCTCTTTCTCTTTAGTTTGAAGCATAGTAAAATGACTCCTTAAAATTCCAAATTAACAGTCAAGAATATTCACACATGGTCAATACAAAAATTTGGAGAAATGGAAGTGATATTTGGGCCTATTAAATTTGAATAATTAAATTTACAACCAAAATGCTTAATAGTTCTTTAAAAGTGGGATACTTAGGGTTCCTTGTTGAATTTCATGGATACAATGAAGATGTAGCAAGAGATTTTTCCCCTTCATTTGATAAGAAGAGTGAAAATGTTGGTAGTTTTACCATACATATTTATAAAATATAATTTCACAAGTTACAGGGCTAGCTCAATATGGAGAAATATGGTTCAAGAACAAATAGATGGAGGGAAAAAGCATGGACGCCATTCTTAAACAAGTCCAAGCCAAAAAATAATTGGACTAAGGGAATAACAAGTAGCTAATTGATTTAACCATGAAAGGAATTAACTTTCTTGACTCAAAATATGTCACATGTGAAAATAGATATAACATAATGTTTTTATATCATATCTTATCGTACAACATCTCAAGGGAGAAAAACTTATAAATATGCCATTCTTCTTATTGAATAACCTTACAAAATGGGCTAAGAACATTAAAAAACAACCCAAGAATAAAGAGATGGGTCTCTATTAGCATGACCTCATCAAGATGATAGTGGAATACTAGTTACAAAAATATGGCAAGGCTTGGGAGCAATTCCTCATTGAGAATGAATTTATTGAAGGGATTGTTAGTGAAGATGAAGTAGTATCAGTTGAAGAGGAATTCTATGAGTTCATCCACCTACACCACAACCTAGGAAAGTACCACAGAAGGATAAGAAATATACTGTTACATGCATCAAAAGAATAACCAATATTAAAAAAAAAGGGTAAAAGTAATCAACCAAGAAGAGCATTGTTTTGACAACATTTCAAAAAGGACAAGTACCAAATTTTCACACCAAAAACCTCAACATTGGAGATAGATCAATATTAACAAGTATTTTATGATTGCATTGAGTCTCTAGTGTTGGCATTATGATGCATGTGGTGTACTTGATGGCAACCCACTTGTAGCAGAACAACTCACTTGTATATGGTAACTAGATGAATCTACAGAAGAGATATCAGATGTGACAAAATGCATGGATGTTGTGGTTACTGATGTGACAAAATGCAGGGAAGCTCAAAGGAATCAGTTTAGAAATAATATACAATGGAAAATCACATTATAACAGGTCTATTCAAAGGGAACAAAGTAATGGTACTAAAGAATAGAATGATGGAACAAAGGACTACATATCAAAATCAATAAGTTGAAAAAAAGGGACATTTTCAAGTATGTTAAGTTGTATACGTGGGTTCACGGTACAAAAAGAGCGTATACATATGCACACACTTTCACAAGAGGAAAATCACATATGGGATGAAAAATTAAGGAAATTAAGGTGAAAGAATGCCAAGGGTCAATACCATGGTAATAGCCCACAATATTTAGCGGGATAATGGTTATTTGATCCTGGCCAAGAATACCACAGGTTCTAAGTGTTGTTTTGGTCCGAGGTATTGAGAAAGGCTAAAACTATATAAGGAGGAGAAGATCAAAGGGATAAGTGGACAAGCAATGAATATCTTATGAAGTGTTAGATCAAAACAAAATATGCATGTTATGGGTTTCTCATGCTTTGCTTGATCTAGACTAAGTATGCACCTAAGTGTTTGGTGATGGATCAGATATAATGATGGATCAAGATCGTAATGACTTATCATTATGTGATCTGATAATGGATAGGATAGATCTGAGTGTTAGCAATTGTTTTTTGCTTTAAATTCTATGATATGGGTATATCTGAAGTTTGGAATAGCTGAAAAGTTATAATTTTTTATTTGCAGATATATACGCTGGTTTGCATTGGTGAAGGCGCATATACATGTTGGTTCAACACTTCCAAGTAGCATATGCAGAACAAAATCTTGTTGTTCAGGGATGACTGATCTATCTAATCAGTGTTGTTGTTTTACGGTTGTTTGTAAATGATGTCTTCTTTATATTTGAAAGTAAAATTGCGTGTATAAGGATATTGAGTTTTGTTGATTGATTGATTGAGAAAGAAGGATGATCCTTGTTTCTATCTGTTTATAAATCTGTAATATGACAGTAGATCTTCAGAATGTCACTGATTGGTATAGTTTGTGGTTCAAAGGTTTTATGATTTAGTATCTTTAGAGGTATAAGCAGGTTGGACTAAAGGAAGAAGCATATACACGCAGGTTGGCTTCATTGAAGAAGTGTATACATTCTGACACATGACTTTTGAGGTTACAGTTGGTTCTGGTTGTTGATGTAGTGTTCTAGGTTTAGATATGTGTACTGGTTACAATGATCTGTTTGTTCCAGTTGATTGGTTGAATTTGATTAAGTTTGAATGAATGGTTGATACAGTTGTGACAGAGGTTCAATGATTGTTTGATTCAATATGTCATATTCAGTTATGGTTAATTCAAAGATTGATGATTGCATTTCAGTTGTATCAGATATTGGTGATTGTGTTTCAATGATTTCAGAGATTGATTATTGGGTTTCAGTTATATGCAGATCTATTGATGGATGTATTGCAGTGGTGATTGATTTTGAGCTTCAATGTTACTGATGGGTTTAGTATGAAAATTTGATGAAATGTGGCCTTCATATTGTGTTGTTGTGTACCAGGAGTATCCAATCTAAAAATTTATGAAATGTGGTCCCTGGACGATACTGAGGGTTGGAGCCTTCAGTGAGTAAGTCGAAGCTTCCTACCAATATTGGTTGGTGATTTGATCAAGGGGTTGGAGCTCGCTTCTAGTAGCAGTTGGAGAATGAGTGAATATTGTAGCCTTATGTGCCTGTGTACTGGTATGAGGTTGCACCAGTACAAGATTGTAAATAGATTATTCTTTATATTAAAAAGAAGAAATATACAACAGCAACAGGTGGTTTTTCTCCCGCATTGTGTTTCCACCTTAAATCTCGGTGTTCATGTGTTTTGCTTATGTGTGATGGTTTATTTTGTTATTACTGCACATGGTTAATGTTTAATGTTTAATAAAGTACTAAGGCACTGATTAAAGATCAACGTATGATGAATTAACTGAATCAAAAGTTCACTAGATATACGTTGGTTGCCTTAAGAACAGTTGCATGCACACGTGAGTTCCCTTCACTAAAGTAGCATATATAAATCTGAATATGAAATGGAAAAAGTTATTGATTTGTAAATACGGATTCACTCCCCCTCTCAGTGTTATTCCCAACATCTAGAAGCTAAAGAATAGAAATCCTCAATAAGTAGATAAACAAGTGATGAATTAAATATGCCACCAAACCAGAAACCCTTATTCACTATATAAAAAGGGTTAGAAGTTGAAGAATAGTTTGATGATGTACCAAAAATAACTCCCTCATAAGAAAAGGGGTAGTATCATATGCAATTTTCAAAGGAAAATATGAGGAGAAATAAAAAAACATTAGAAAACTAAAAAGGGTAGAGGAGATCAAAGTCCTAGAGAGGTACATAATAAAAAAAAAAAAATTTGAATTACTCACAAGGAAAATCATGAATATTATTGAAGAAACTTGTAGAATCACAGGGGAGAATAAGAAGTCGTAGGAAGAAAATGTGGTGATTTAAAAATGAAATTATGAATATTATCAAAAAAAGAAGGAACTATGGTAAAAATAGAAGCTTGAAGATGAGAGTGCTCATGCAAATACCAAGACATGCAATTTAGAGGGATTGTACATCCACTGTGGATTTACTTCTAAGGGAAATAGGGGCAATTTGACAGTCACAACAATAAAAGTTTCACGAGGACATACAACAACTTCTCCTTGGGGAAGGTGTTGGTCATCATTTTTTGTGAAAATTAGTCATCACAATAAACCTTATTTTGGCCAAAATAAATATATCACCCACCAATTTTATCATATTGTGTCTTTATTTTAAATAATAAAACTACTCAAGATATATTTTTGTCATGTTTTTTTGAATTTTTGAATTGTTTATCTATTGTTAAATGTTTTTACAACTTTTATGAGAAATAGGCATTCTGAAAATTTGTCCTTCATTGATATATATGTAGGCATATTATGTGAAAATTAAGGTCGGTTTTGTTCTTTGGTTTCCCTAGATGGTTCATGCCTTCTTATATCTGTGAGAAAAACATCGCAAGGGTCACATCAATGTAGGTACCTAACAGAAAAATATGTTATCATAGCTAGAAAATCTACCTATAGTTCATTAGCTCTTGATTTTGCATGATTTTGCCACTTTAAAGGACAAATTTGATCTATATAAATGATAAAAAATAAGAATTAGTTGGTTGGGTTGAGATTCATCAACATTTTAGTTTTATTTTGTGTTGTATAAATATACAAACTAGTAAAGCTTGAGAATATCAAGTAGATTTAATTTTTGGTTCTATTTTGTTTCTCATACTAAGAAAACTTTTTATTTAAAATTTTGCACTAGGTTTTCTTTTATCAATATATGTAGCAATCTTAAGTTTCTTCAGCTAATAAAATTATTTGGTGTGCAAGTTGAGGCTAGGAAGGTCCCCATTCCTTGACCCATGCACCATTCCTTTTTCATGCTTATATTGTGGATTATTGTAGCTTTATTTCTTGGTAAATATCTATGTGTTTTATCTTTCATTTTTAGATTTATATGTGCAAATTAATAATTGTTTATATTTGTCATTAGTTTCCTTTTTTATATGATAGTTGTTTCACTTTCCTTTTGTTAATATGTTTTGTTTATTTACAACTTTAGTTTTTTTCATGGTACCTTAATTATTGTAGTGTTCATGAACAACCTTAGTTTCCTTTAAATAGAAGTTTTATTGCTTTCAAAACTCAAGTTTAATATTACTTGATTAAGTAAAATATTGAATCTAAAGGAGTATTGTTTCAAGTATTTAAGCCACCTGAGGTAGTGAGACAAAGACACTACAATTGGAGTTTCTACAAGTAGAGGCCCTAACACATGTTTAATTAGCCATTTAAACTTAAATCAATTATGTTTCTATTGTTTTAGATTATTTTTTCATTTCAAGCATGTGTGCTTAGAATTGTTTCTCTAGTCAATAACCTATATAAGTGGAAGGATCATTGTGTGTCTTTCTGAAGGCACAGACTCCCACACCAAGGTATACATTTCCAATATAATAATTTCTAGTCTAGACCAAAGGTGAATGTTCCAAAGGGTCGAAATAAGTCAAATTTGTCAGGTATTGAAGGGGGGATCAATGATTTTTTTGTACCAACACAACTTCAATATACTAGTCACATTCAATGTAACGGGAAGGCTTAAGAAGGTATGCATAGTATATCAAGTTTCCAAATAGAATATATGAACAATCTTTAAAATGTTTAACTTAGAAAAACAATGCTTCCACATAAGAAATTTCAAAAGAAATGAATCTTGTTCAACTAATAGATCATACATCACAATTGTTCAGATCATGCAATGAATTTTTGAAACATGTATATCAATGACGATGCACCCAAGATACAAACTAACCAAAATTTATGTTTACAAAGGCCATTCATTCAGCACCATTGAAAAGTTCAACATTTTGTAATAATGAGCTAAAGAAGCATATTAATATTGTTATAGAAATATGACCATCAATGCATAGTCTTGAGAGTAAATAGTGATTAGATTTGTCTTAACAGGGAGCATCAAAGCTCATTAACCATTGTGTGTTTAGAGAAGTGTCCCAAACATTGATGAGATTTCATCAAATTTATACATCAACATTTCTCAATCAAATTACAACACATAATTTAGATTAGGCTATTTTACCTTGAAAAGTATTTCAACACAAGTATGACCATAATAACATTGATTGAATGGTGTGTTTGAGATTGTAAAAGTATGTCAAACATATGGAGTGTTGTCCCATGTATCAGTCAAACTTCAACATTAAGGAACATTTGTCATTGCATGTATTAAAAAATTATTAATATTTCAAATTGCCAAGTTTAAGCTTTGTATGATTGTGTTGGAGAACTGTAACAACAATGTAGTTTCACTTGTGGGTGTTTAGATCATGCACCAAAGTTATTTTCTAGGATTAAAAGAAGACTGCAATTATGTAGTTAGGGTAGCCCCCAAAAATGTATGTCAACACCATGTATGTCAACACCATAAACTAAGTTTCTCGAAGAAGGTTTGAGGGAAGAGGGTGTGTGGAATGTATGTCAATTTTAGAGCATAAAGAACATCAAAATTTTGGTGCAATATTACTGAATCAATGCATTACCCTTTATAATATGTAAAATGTGAGAAATTGGTAAGTGACAAAACCCTTAAAACAAAGAGGAATTCAATGTACCATTAGTACTATTATTCAAGTAGTTCCTCAATATCACCAATCATTTCACTTGAGGATAGATATAAGATGAATTATATACTTGAACTTTTCCTAGAAACTTATGGAATTATGGCATACATAGATTTGTAAACCCCTATAGTAAATTGTGCTAAAAAAGATAACATGTGTATTGAATTTTGTTCATGTTAGAAATAAACAAGGTTTTTGTGCCAAATGTTAATGCATACCATCACATGTGAACTTCAATGAACTTTTAACCATGAATTCTAAATTCAAAGGATGAAATTATATGCTCAAAATGCAAGTCATTCCACTATAGTATTAAATTGTTCAACCCCATTAAGCATTAATTCAATAAGGATAAGCCTTTATACCATGGGACTATATCAATGTTCACACAAATATGGATGTGAAGTAATAAGAGCAAGATCAACCATTCAACATGTATTTCCAACCATGAAAATAAAGAAAACTAAGAGATAT
This sequence comes from Pinus taeda, assembly GCA_000404065.3. NCBI lineage: Eukaryota > Viridiplantae > Streptophyta > Pinopsida > Pinales > Pinaceae > Pinus > Pinus taeda. Next base: position 171,621 of record APFE030390322.1, on the reverse strand, counting down.
AATGAATAGATTAAAGTTCGTCTTGAGTTTATCACCCAAGGTTAGATCATAAGATATCCAATTTAAAGATGATATTGTTAAACACACACATGGCAACAACAAATATGAAAGATAAAACATGAGAGTACATTTTTATTAACAAGAGATATACATTTATAGTACATGGTTTGACCGTTGGGTTCCACATCCCAAGGTCTCTTGGACTCCTTTTGTCTATTCGGCTTCCACACTAACCCATTGAGGATTAGGTGTCCAACATCCCCCCCCCTTAATCCAAAGGGTTATGTATGAGTCCAAGAAGAGAGCTGTAATACAAAATGTGCAAAAATGCATGGCAGCACTAGGCTGAATGTGCTCTCTGAAATGTTGGTATAAAGGGTGATGGTTTAAGGATGACCCCAACACTGGAACGCTTAGTGCAATTCCTGGAACTCTTCCAAAACTAGAAAGAAGTTGAAGTCTTCTGCTAGAGGAAGTGCTCCTATTGTTTTGAAGAGGGGAGCCTTCAACCATGAAAGGGAGGTCTCACCCCTCATAAAAGGGAGAAATTCAACCTGAAAAGGGAAGTCTTGACCTATGATGGTTTAAGGATGACCAACAAGTCTAGAATGCCTAATGCAATTCCTAGAACTCTTCCAAAACTAGCGAGAAGATGAAGTCTTCTACTAGAGGAAGTTTTCTCAATTTTGTTCCTATAATTCTTCTGAAACTGGCAAGAAGCTAAAGTCTTTTGCTAGAGGAAGTGTCCTAGATTACCAACTAAAGGCATGTTCAGGGGAATCTTTGTCTTTGGCTACAACTCTGAATCTGGTATGGCAGGTTGTGGCTCAGTCTCACTTGATGTGGCTTTGAAGCTTGTAGATGACCATCATTCCCCCCCCCCCCCCCCGCCAGATATAAGGTGAGATGATGGAGAAAAATCAACTGCAAGACTGTTTAATACTCTGGAACAAGTTATGTCATGTGATTGGAATATCTTCTTGGTTGTTCATGCCCATTTCCAAGAAGCAATCCATCCAAGATGAATCTTTGTTCTTGCAAGGCATTTGTTTCTGAAGCATCTATGTGAAGAATGGGTGGTCTTATGACAGTGCTTACATGGATGAAGATCAAAAAAATGATCTTTCAAATGGCCAACTCGGTCAGAGTGTTGGCATTTCACAATCTGTTGTTGTTGTTGTTGTTGTTGTGGAAGAGGGACAGAATCTAGAACAGCTGAAGTGGAACTGTCATGAATGAATCTAGCACTCTGAAATTGAATGGGATTTGAGTAGTCTGGAATATGAAAGGATGAGTCCTTGTCATATCCAACACCAATTTTGTGCTTGTTGTGGACAAGATTTTCCCAAGGTTTGATGATGGGCTTGGGAAGTGAAAATTGAACTTCTGCATCTGCATGTACAATTGTTGCCTTATTGGGTGCTAAATATGAACCAACTATAACATTATTGACTTGCTTCTGATGGGTTGCAATCTTAATGTTCTTAATAGAAACATGTTCAAAATGACTCCTCTGTTTTAATTCTTCTTGTTGTAGTTGGGGTTCGAGTTGCAAAAAATCAATTTTCTCTTGTGCATTTTGTAGACAAACCTAAATGTCTGTGAGAGAAACTTTGTTGACTTTTAATGTATCATGAGTAGTAGACAATATGAGAGTTTTGAGAAACTCTAATACTTCATTGATTCTGGCCATTTTTTCTTTACTGTCAGAATTACAGCTTAAAAACTAATCACAACTACTACTCAATGCAGAAAAGTAATACCCACTCACATTACACAACAATATCCTTTATATATGTGCAACAAATGATCAGTGTGCAACCAGCAAGCACCAATTACAATCCATATAAAAATAAGAGTTTACTCATGACTAGCACTATGTTCTGACAATACAACTGACTAAACTTTTCTCCACAAATGATTACTTTTATTTTTCAAAACAATCACAGCCTTTATACAACCCACCAAGCTCTTATGAAATAGTCAAATCAAGGAACCAATGCATATATATTTAGACAAAAACTATAGTGAGTTTTAAATACAATGCCACATTGGGGTAGCAGCAACTGCAAACTTGCATGGATCCTTCAAATACTCCTTCACTTTCTCGGCCAATGGAAAAGAATTGCTAATACATTCTTGTAACCATTGATGATAGCATGTGGAACAACTGCAATTGTGGGATTACAGATCGCCAAAGAAAGAGTCCTTTATTTTGATGGACATCTCGACTTCAACAATACTTTTACTAAAAATAAAATCAATTACTATAAGCCCATTGTACATATACATGTATATCAGTCCTTGAAACCTTTTCTCCTTCGACAAATGGCTAATAATAATGCACAACCACCTTCTTACAAAACCTAAAGTTTTAATTATTCTATAGAGAGCCTCCTCCTACACAATAGTGCAACAGATGAAACAATCAAATTTCCCTTTTGTCCAATGGAGAGATGGAAAATATTGATTCAAGTCTAATCTACAGTCGACTTTTGTATGTGGGTTCACCTCCTTTTTCCAAGACAACACTTAGTTAATACAAAGCTATGAGATCTACGGTCCCTTTGTGAGAGATTCGCTAAAAACTAATCTTTAAATGTGCATAGAGTGTCAATGAAACTAAATTTGGTATTTTCAAAAATTATAGATCAATCTAGGGCTATTTTAGCAACTAACTATGCGCATTTCCCATGAGAATGCTCTGTTTTCCAAGAGGACCCAAATTTGTGTGATTCTCTTTGATATAGAATGAGCTTATCTGTTGTAGATGTCCTCCAAGTTGCATATGCATGCCATAGGAACTAAAATCAGCATATATTCTCCACTTGCACAGCGTCCCATAGGCATATTCCATCTTTGCAATGTCATGTGAAAGAAATGTTATATATACCAAGAGAAGCGTGATATATACCAGAACAGCGTTATGGAGCAGCGTGATATAAATCAGCATGGAGAGAGTTCTTAAATACAGCGTATGCAAAATTTTCATAGTATGTAATCTTTTCACCAATGCTAGGGTCGCCACAGCTGGGTTGAGGCCACTACAAGAGATGGGTGTCATGGATGTTTATTGGGCTACAACAGAAGAGGAGAAAATTCTTCCTCGATCATGGCTTGCTCCTCCGAGACTTGATTTCAATTCCCTGTTAACGCTTATCGCTAGGAGTGACTGCAATACTTCACTCAACGGGAATGCACAGTCAGGCACATAGAAAAACTCAACATAAAGTCTAAACAATCGATCTTCATTGCGGCATTTGACTTCAATCCACAGGGCTATATCAGCTCACAGATTCCCTTAGTTCGAGTGACAGGTTTTAAAGTCAAACCAATGATCATACTCTCCACGAAAAAGCAGAACAAACCACGAATTCAACACTCTATTCCCAATGAACATCCCTTCATTCCTTGACCAGCATATGCACAGATAATAGAGAGGAAATACAGATCTCATTCACCAGAATCCAACACAATCGATTTTTCTTCCTATATGCTCAACAAACTATGTGTTGGAGCAGCTCAGCTTGAATATATTGAAATTTTTGAATTGAACCGTGACAATAATTATATATAGCAGTGTAAGGTTGGTTCTACAAACTTTAAAAATGTGAATGTTTGCTTAATCAATGAGCACGATGGCAGTGGAAATGCTCTGAACCACAACCAAATCTGGCGGCAATGCAGGAATGTATAAATCACTGTGACTATCACGGTCCTTTAAGCTCACAATATGTTATCAGAAAGGTTAAGCGATGATGGGTCCTATTATGTGCCAAAAATAGTCCAACACGAGGTAATATAGAGGGAGTTGATTCAGAACTGTACTCTTCTCACGAGAGAGGGTCAAACTAGCATTCAACTCAATCAACTGAGTAGCATTACAAATTTGGGAATGCGCAGAGGTCGTAGTCAGGAATACATTACAGTCAGAGAAGAATATGTCAACCCCTACAACACAATCAAGTACCCGACAGGCGTTTCTGAGACTTACGATGAAGGGAATGTTGATGCGTTATGCATACAATGTTTTGTTCTGACAAAAGCTCTAAAGCCGTTATAAAAATGTATTAAACACAGTCATATGGCAGAGGTGCAGCACAACCTGGGAGGAGAGGCATTCAAAGATAAACAGACAATTCTCAAGAGGTAGCGATGGACAATATAGGAATAGTAATGACAGCGGATTATATGAAACAGTGTTAGGGCAACGCAATGTTATATGTATCAGGATTATAAAAAACCGGTCAGAGAAGAGCAAATACCAGCAGCATATTATATGTCAGAGCAAAGCAGGAGCAGTGCTTTTATATGCAGGTGAATAAAAATGGCGCTGGAGAAATAATAGGTTGCAGCTAAAATTTAGCTGAGGAAATATTCATGAAATGCAGAATTGATGGCAAAAATGATCTACACATAAAGGCCATAAAGCAAATGGCTTAAAGTAATTATGTAGGGCAGGAATATGCCTGCTCTGATACCATGTTAAACACACACATGGCAGCAACAAATATGAAAGATAAAACATGAGACTACATTTTTATTAACAAGAGATATACATTTATAGTACATGGTTTGACCATTGGGTTCCACATCCCAAGGTCTCTTGGACTCCTTTTGTCTATTTGGCTCCACACTAACCTATTAAGGATTAGGTGTCCAACAGATATCAATAACCCAATACACATGCTAACACTAAGTGATATATCTTGAAAATTTCTTTAGCATGACATGGTAAAATATTGCAAAAATATAGCACGAAATACCCTTAGACCCAAACAACTTGGATCAAAATATAAACCAAGTAAAACCCTAGCTTGCAAAACAAATGAAAATAAAGGGGAAAATGAGGAAGGTTTTTGGCTTTCTAGGTTGAAGAGGATGATAGACTAGTGCCTTAATAGGGCTATGGGGTTACCATACAAGATCTAGGTGATGCTTAGGGTTAAATATGAGATAATGTTTAGGGAACCAAGGATGATTGTGTATCAAATGTTTGCTAGGATATTGGGTTTTATCAATGATGGATGAGGGTATTGGTCCTATATGAATCCTCTCTAAGCACTACCAAGGTGATATCAAAGGCCAACCAAGGAAAGGGGTAAGATCCCTAGGATGTCCTACCTCAATGTAATGGAACAATTCTTCAAAGGGGGGAGTAGATTATACCTTGATTACCCTTCTAAGTGGAGAAAAGTTACCTTCTTTTGCCTTGTAGTAGTTTTTCCCTCCAATAAATGAACAAATATCTTAGTCTAACCCTTTAAAAATGTCTAAACAATCACATAGAAAAATATACATGCACCAAAAATTGCTAGGAAAGTTTTTCTCATAAGTATCCAATAAAAAAAATAAAAATGAGAGAGGTATCATCATTACATAGATAACAAGCTTCCTCAATAAAAGGTTTAATACAATGTTCTAGCTCAAACTATGAGCAAACAAAATGGCCCAATTCAAAACAATGGTGAAAATATATTGAGTGGGCACAAGTGAGACTCAAATACACGAGTGTCCCCTCAAAATGTGGTCAAATACGTAACCAAATTCATGCATGCGAGCATAAAAATGATATATCAAGTGTGCATTCTAAAATGTGGCGAAAATCCATCAAAATAGGTAACGGAGTGGTAAATAAGAGGCCCAATGGCAAGGTGCTCCTCAACCAAATCCTACAAGCAAGGAAGTGGACCAACTAAGAAGTAACAACCTCCATGTGCATGGCATTACCACACATGTATGCGATTTCCAAGTTAGTATCCAATGTGAGATGGTATGTGTGGCCCTTCAAGTAGGGCAGTCAAATAAAAATGGTGGTAAACATTAGGAGAATTTTGAGGTCTAAAATGGGCCTCCTAAGGAAAAGAATAAAATAATAGTAAAAATAACAAAACAAGAAAAGAAAGAAAACTATTTTATTTTAATTTTATCATATCTCCTTATAGGTTTACTAAAATTTCTAGTGTGGGAACTCACTAGATGCAATATTAGATTCCAAATCCAATAGGTACCCATTTTGCATAGTTTTTATTAGACCCACACCATTAAAAATTGAAAATACATGGAAAAATGTGCTTTACATGTTTTTTCATGTATTTTCAATTTTTTCCACGGTGGGTCTACATGTTGGATGCAAAATCTAATTTCACATCAAATAATTGCACACTTGAAATTTTGATAGACCTATAAGGAGATAAGTTGAAAATTTGATTAAAAAAATAGTTCTCTTCTTTTCCCTCCAAAAATATTTACCCCTAGGGGTGACATCATCATATTGAATTCTATTAGTTCTTTTAAAGTTGATTTTATTAGTACATTTTTCACTTTGAGGCCCATTTTTTACCTCTAAATTCCCCTAATGCTACCATGTCATCAACAACTTTCATAAAAATCTGTGAGCCTATGTAACCACCTCATAGGAGTCCTCAAATGTCTCAAAAAAACTTCCATTTGTGGTACAAGGAGTGATTAATCATGCATATGTGAAAATAAGGCATCCAATTAGGTAAAGGGGTCATCGTTGGGTGGCCCATGTGTCTATTGTGATGATGTGGTATCCCCATCATTTCCTAATAAATTTTCACCAATCCTAATGCAATGACACATATCGTAATTAAGTACGCAAATCCCAAGAAAAATTATGTGAATTGCAATGTCAATAGATATAAAAAAATATAGTTACACAGATGCCAAAGTAGTATCATGGATCCTAATGCAATGTCATGAATATTGAGGCATGGTACATGGATCCTAGTGCAACACATCCACTCGTGGTGGTGGGTCCAACTTCTATATATTCCATTAGCTGGTATACCTTTAGTGATTTCTTCCAGTAAAATATAATAAAGGTTATATTTAAAATTTTCCTAAGTTTTACCATGGGGGAAAAAGTTAACCCTTATCATTTTAACCACCATAATTCCAGAGGATTCCACATCAGCTCCTATTATTGATGGAAACGGGGCTAGCCATGTGATCGTGATGAATACGACTCTAAAATATTCCATATTGTAACTCTAGTTAAGAGTTGAAGGAGTCAAACTAATTACTAGTAGGCTATCAAGCTATGTTATAACTAGGTCACTAAGAGGAAAAGGGGTTCCATTCATATTGATTTCCATAGATGAGAAAAGTAGTTGAGAGTGGATAGGGAGAGAGAAAGAAGAAAGGGTTTCTATGTTTTAGCAACCCATGGGCCATAGGCCTCACTTCTTCTTACGTGCATCCATTTCAAATTAGAGAAAGAGAGAGGAGCATCCTTGCCTTCCAGCTGGGTTTTCTCTCGAAATGGTTTCCTAGTTGTTGATGGGGAAAAATGTATCACCAACAGTAAGGGTGTCTCCCCAGTGTGAAGTGCCAATTAGACCTCACACCATTTGCAATAGGAGACCCTTCTAGTATGTGGGCTCGACTGCCACAATGTGGGTTTCCTCTTGCAGCTTAAATGAAGAGATCTTAGAGAGAGAACATGGAATACCTAGAGAGTAAGGACAAAATTAGCCCATGATTGATAGTTTTTGGCACAAGGTACAAGCATATGACAACAAAATAATGAGAATGAGTATGTCTCAAGAAATATTAAGTGTTGTAAAATTATATAAGACATACATAAATAGGAAAGTACTAGAGATTAATTGTGAATTAGTTCATAATAGGTTACTGTTAGCGCTTGGAATTCACCTAGGCTGAGATAGACAAACTCTCAAGGCTACATCAAACCATTTCACCTCGTAGCTAGCCCTACGAGGTATGAGAAGGCTCTCTCGGGTCAGATTCGGTAGATCTTTCAATATGATAAGCTGACCAATTAGGAATAAAGATTTTAGGCTAGTAAACTGATATTGGAGATTGGTTTAGAGTTTTTGGGTTTTTGGTGGCAATTGGAGGGAGTGCAATTCAGGGTGCGGGGATTGAGCTCAGTTTTTGCAGGTGATTCCTTGGGGCAAGGTAGGAATCTATGCTGATGCCTTTAGTCTGAAAAATATGATCAAGGAATAAAGGAGAAAAGCTAAAGAGGGCAAAAAATGGATTTGAATCCTCTCTAAACGGTGGAAAACATAAAATTTAAACAAAATTGAAAGCTGAGCATGGCATGCATGAATTCAAGCTTTATCACTTCTTTTGTTTAAACAGCAGCAAGAGATTAAGGAATGAAACACATAAACACACTTACAATAACAGTAGGAAGCACACCATCAACATAATAATCCACAAGAATCCACAATGAAGTCTGCAAAACCCTGGCCTTCCTTTCCTCAAATTGCAGAAAAATACAATTCAATAATACAATAGCACTTCTCCCTCTAGAGTCCAACCCACAAAATGAGAAAGAGAGGGCATAATATAGAAGGTCAAACCTCTTTCCCCACCTCTAGGGGTCGAGCTCATCCTTCTAGGAGCAATTTGAACTAATTCCAAACTAAGCACTAGATAATAGGCATCTCAACAACTTGCCTCTATTACTTAGCTAACTAATTCATGCATTAATTTTTCACTTTTTACATCAAGGAAGCTTCTAGAAGAGTAAAGAGAGGTAAAATTTATCAAAGTGCCATGAAAATATTACATTTATCCATCATCTACAAGTAAAAATAATCAACCATAGTAAAAACAGTGTTTTTTGACAAAAAAAGTCAATTCTGGCAAAGTTTGCTCTCACGTCCGCGCCCCCTGGCTCTTATGTCCGCGCACCGTTTCAGTAACTTTTGAGTAGGCTCCACAGGTCCAAATAGGGTGCACGATGGCTCATTGGAAAGCTTGGTCTGTCTACTTTCCATCCCAAGTAGAATTTCTGAATTTGGAGTTGTTTTGCCCCCTCAAAAACCATTTCTCCCAAGGTCACTTTCTGCAACTCAAAAAGTGGGCAGAAAGTCAATTTTTTGATGTATTTTGAGCTTTTGGAGGCTCAAATCTCAAAATTAAACTTCTCCCGAGTACTGGTAATTTTTCTCTTGGCATGCCCTTTCCAAAAATTCCAAGTTTGCAAAATTCCGAGCAGTCCTTCAAAATGTCCGCGCGCGCGACGCGGACGTGACACGGGAAAAACCTGTAATTTTACCAAAAATTGGCAAAATGCCCCAAAATTTTCAAAATTTTCATATTTTGATGCTAAATCAATGCTGATCAGTACCATGATGAGTGAGGGATGCTTCATCCAAGATGGAGAGTGGATTTGTCCTTTTCTTTTTCTTCCGGGCCTCTGACAGCTTTCGTTGGAGGATTTTGTTTCTAGCCTTACAAACATGCAGTCTTGCCCAATAGTGTGTCTTCATGTGGCGTAGCAGTGCTTTGTCAAGATTTGCCTTTTCTAGTAATCTCTCCAAATGTGCATTTACATGAATAAGCATGGACTCTCGATCAACACGCAGTAAGTCACCAGGCCTCCTACGCTGCAAAGTTCGATCACTGCGGATCCTCCATATCTCATCAAGCTCTTTTTCATCCTCCAGCTGTTTGTTACGCTGCTCCAAATATGTATTTACCCATCTTGACATGTACAATTTTCGTTGCAGTGACTGAATCTCGGCACTCTGCTCTTGGATAATATCCTTGAGCCCTGGGGTAGGAGAATCATCATCAAGATCAATAACTGGAGCACCGGAGACTCTCTCCTCAACCATGGGCTGTTTGCCCCTCTCTGCTACCTGTGCTGCTGAAAGAAGCGAGGCCCCTTCCACCTGGTGTGGAGATAACACTCGCTGCTCTGAAGATGAAGACGAGACCCTTTCCACCTGGTGTGGAGAAAGTACTCGTCGAGCTGCAAACAAGGTCCTATGACCTCTCCGATATGTACACTGTAGTGGGGGAACAAGATGTGTCGGCACCATAATCTCTGCCTAGTGAGATGGACCTCCCTCCTCATGAATAATCTGTGGCTCTGGATGTGCTCCCTCTGACTCTGGCTGTGACCGTGAAGGCGCTGAAAAGACCTCATGAGAAATGAAGTCTGCCCATGAAATGCCCTGCTGCCTCAACTGGTGGGAAACAACAAGCTGAATGAGACCATGATGGCACAAGCTCCGCAACTGCTGTGCTGGGGTCTGTCTCTGAAAAAGAGCGGTCAACCTTTGAGTGTCGTGAGATAAGTACGCTGCAATGTTCATGACTCTCACTCGGGTGAAGTGCATCAACATGCGTATATGATAAGATGATACTCGTACGAATCTCCCCTCGCATGTGAAGTAGTGCATAATAAGTCTCATGATATCCATATACTCTGCTCGGAGGAACTTGATGGGAAAGGTCCCAGTCAAGTTATGCATACAGGTAGGCCTGACATACGGCTCATAATATACGAAGTCCAGCCACTTGCGCTTCAGCCACACCTCACCCACATTGTGTATCCCGGTAGCTTCTGTGATAGCCTCTGGAGAAAATACAAAATTCACCCCTGCAAGGGTGACCTGTCCATCATGGAGATGTAGAACAAACAACCGAGCCAACTCTCTGTGAGGCTGAATGTGTGAGAGCCTCTCATAAAACTGATAACAAGCCATGTGCTGAAAACAAGAT
>APFE030390322.1:124885-151585 GCA_000404065.3 Pinus taeda | reverse complement strand
ATATTAATAGTATATTTTTATTTAATGAACCACACTAGTTGGTTCGAAACGCGTCGACAAATGATCAATTATGTGATTTCGCCAAAAAAAATTCTAAACATATTATGGATCACAGAAGTCTAAATTCTTTAATATTAATGGATGTTTATCATATATCGTGGCCTAACATGATTAATGTGAAGAAAAAGAGTGCATTGATTATGCGAAGATACATTGTAGGAAGATTAATATATATTGGATCATTATACTATTTTTCATCCATCTCGATGCATTCAGAGTGGAAAAAGTGGAGGAATCAACTCACAAGACCATTTTTACTAGCAGGACCCAGTTTGGAAAACTAGGGTCTGAAACCTTCCGAAAGCATTTTGAGGCATCAAATGACGTTTTCTTTGGTGTAAGAAAAATTTTCACTTTGGGACAAAATATTTTCATGTTATTCTACACACAAATACCTTTCCAATGGCATAAGAATTGCATCAATCAAAGTCTGAATGCAAAAGTTATGCCACTGAGAAGTTGACCTTCTCGTTTTCACTACCATGGTTCAAGAGGATGCCCCATCAACCCCCATTATTCATGGAAAATGGGATAACCACATTATTATGATGTAAAAGACTCTAGAAGAGTCTATATTGTAACTTCAGTTAAGAGTTGAGGTAGTCAAATTTAACCACTAGTAGGCTATCGGGTTGTGTTATAACCAGGCCACTAGGAGGAAGAGGCATCCCATTCTTTCAAGAGAATTTTTTCCATAAATGAGAAAAAATAGCCGAGAGAGATAGGTGGTAGAGCACACAAAGAGGATTTGTGCATTGTCGCAACCTATGGGCCATAAGTGTTACTTGTTTTGACCTGCATCCATATTTCCAAACATAGAAAGAGAGCGAAGCAACCTCACCTTCCAACTGGATTTTCTCTTGAAAGGGTTTCCCAAAGCATATATTGTGTCTTATGTGTGTGTGAGATAGAGCTATTGTTTTTTATTCTCTAATTATGCACAATTTCCATTCATATGCATGCACTAATTACAATAAAATCTACAGATCTTGACATTTACTAGAACTGTGATAGTGTAAGAATTTCATATTTTTTAATACAATATTATCAGATTGTTGTGACAAAAAGTCTAGTGGAATATCCATGGCATTTTACATATCACAAATGGAGGATATATAGGAGGCTTTCCCCCAACATTTACTCACGTACAACCCAACTTGCTCCATGTATTTACTCATCTACAACTTGAGGATCTATTGAACAACTGGTGCACTCAAGGATTAAGAGGATCACAGGGAGTTAGATCCACCTCTCTAGGTATTTTGGAGGGAAGAAACCCTCCTTCCAAGGATGTCACCCCCTCAGCCACTTGTGTATAAATAAGGAAGCCTAAGGTTTCAGAAGAATAGTGGCTGCTATGTCTTAGAGCTTGTACTTGTCATTTTCAGTTTTCATATCTTGTACTTGAGAATTGTTTTATATCAATGAAAACCATCTTTTCATATTAAATATGATTTATTTTTTGAGGTTTGAGTCCCCTCGGATTAGGGCCCAACCCAAGGCTCTATAGACTCTCTCATTTGTACATTTATTATGCATCTTTCTTTTCTGTACTTAGATTAGTAATATTTTCTTTCTTGCAAGTTTTGTTTATACTAAAGGTTGCATTTACAAATTCACTATCACCTCTCTTGGAAAGTTTGGTTGTAAGCCTTGTATTGCAAATCATAAAAAAATAGGCTTCATTTTTCATGAAGTAATAATATTTGGAATAAAATTCAACTCATCCTTTCCCTTCTAGTTTAATTTTCTGCAATTGACATAATTAGCATGCTCTAGATGTTTTGCAACACTAAGTGATATTTGTGGTGTGCAGGTCATACTAATGGATTTCAAGGCATAGCACTATCATTATCATTTTTCATCCTACTATCAGTACCCTCCTTCCTCCCTCAACAACTTTTTCGAAAACATTTTTCATCGAGAGTTCATTTTAGCTTTTCTCAAGGAAACCGTGTGCATTTCTCCTTGTGAAAGATGGGCCCTTGAGGGGTACTAATCTTGGAAATGACCTCAAACAACCTTATTCCACCTTCCACTACCCTAACTCACCTTTTGATAATCTTTACGCCCTCAGAATGCTCTCAGATTCGATCATGTAGCAAAATAGGGAAATCTTGTAGCGTCTTGTAGCACTATGTAAAAGCTCTCCAAACTCGACCAGAATTTCCCTCTGAGCCTGATTTTTTCATTTTGACCCTATACAATGACCCTTAGGCTCTGAAACCAAGTTTAAGGGAGACTAGAGAACACTTAGGATTTGTCTTTTCACCACTCCAATACATTTATGCAATTAGGGTTAATAAACAAGTTCATGAATTAAATGTTACATAAATGGTTTACATGATTACTTTCAAAGATCCTTAGTGAAATTTGTTACTAGAATCCTATCTCCTTTGAATGCAGTGATTTAAATTTGATTTGTGCTCTTTACTTTGTGCAATTAGGATAGTTTTTATTTCATTGTCTCTAGTTTCCAACAATAGGTTAGAGTTTTCATTTCAAGCATTTCCATTTCTGTAGTTAGATTAGGTTTACATTCTTGCAAGTAGACTAACATTTAATTTTCTTCAAGTAGATTAATTTTATTTTTTTTGTAAGCTGGGGCGGGACTCTCCGATTTACATGTTCATTATGCACCCCTCTACGGGGGAAGGGTAGCCCAATATTTGAACCCAAGACTTCCGGTTAGGTGAGACTTCATTTCCACGGCCCTTGCCGCTCGGGCTACCCCATGTGGACTCAAGTAGATTAATTTTTACTTTTATACAAAATTTCCATTTCTTACAAATATCTTATATTTTAATTTCATGTAACATTTTCATTCTTTCAATTATATTAGGGTTTCTGTTTTGCAACATTCTTTCATTCTTGAAAAATTTAGATTTAGTTTGTAGAATTGTGTTTGTACACATTGGTTTGGTTTCACTACCTCAAAAGTAACTTGAGTATATCTTAACCTCGTTTATATACAACATTGTCACCTCTTAATTTTGTACGAACCCCAAATTGATAAATTAAAGCCAGTGACCCTGGGAGTTGCAACATTCTAGTTGTGATGCCAAAGCTCATCACTTTTTGGCGTTGTTGTTTAGGAGTTGTCAAATTAGGTGTTGATTCTTCTTTGAGTTTCATTCTCTTTCAATTTTATTTCTTGAAAAAGATAAATTTTTCTTGCAGTAGTTTTTTACTATCTACAAAACAGCCCCCACCCCCGCCCCCTCCATAAAAAAAATAAAAATAATAATAATAAATAAATAAATAAAAAAAAATAAAAAAAAATAAATAAAAGAAAAAAAAATAAATAAAATAAAATAAATAAATAAACCATATATTTATTTCATACCTTGTAGGATTAGGGATAACCTAGGGAAATCTATACCAAAAACCCCACTCCTTCAAGTGGTCAACCATATCTCTTATTTGGTGATTGTGAACTTCTTACTTTGACCACAAAGGAGTTAGAAAATCATTTAGGTGAACAACCTGAGATCATTGAAGAACCCATAGGGGAGGAAGAACCTACATTGGCTACCAAAACTATGGCTGAGAATAGGTTGACTAAGCTATTTCCTATCAAAGAAACTAATGGAGAAGCCAAAATGAAGAATATAAGCCCTACTTCTCTCCCGCACTTCCATGTCCTATATTCTGAGGACCCTGATACATTCATGTTCGAGTTTGTTGTGGTTTTTAGAACCTATGATTAAACTTTTGATAAGGAGAAGCTAAATTTGTTCCCTTCAACACTCAAGGATGCAGCCTTGTGCTGGTTCTGAGGTTGGGAAGGAGACAAAATCACCACTTGGAATTAAATGCAGCAAGATTTTAATTAGAAATATAGGTACCATTGTATATCAAGGGAAACAAAATATGGTATATTCATAATCATACTTGGGCCAGATGGATCCTTAGAGGATTATGAAGAAATATTTCAACTCAACTACAGAAGAGTTAATTGTACCCTTGACCTAGAATCCCTAAAGCTTTTACTTCTCTAGGAGACTAGGGAGGATTTGATGGAGACCCTTGATATGCTACCTTGTGGAGACATCTACCAACTAACTTATGAAGACATCAAGACAATATTTAAGAATCACTATAATGTTGCAAGGAAGAGAGGCGGATTTAGTGAAGGCTTGGTCAACTCTTCTCCCTCTACCTCAACTATCAAACATGAAAGAGGGAGCATTCTAGAAGACTTTAAGAGTGAGATGTCACATACCTTTATCTTACAAATGGGTATTATTCATATTAAGAAGAATAAAGAGGAGGTAGAAAGGGCATTAGCTATATTTTTCCATCAATGCACCTAAAGGCACCCCATAAATGAGTGTCGTGAATGTCATAGTATTATGCTCTATTTGCGAGGAGAACCATGCAGCTTACAAATTCCCCTCTCTTCTAGTATTGAAGGTTGTATACCAAGGGCTAGAGGGTGGCTTGGAGTAGCTTTGTTTCATCAACCAAAGAAGGCCACAAGGCCCTCATCCATATGAACAAGGCATGCAATATGCACGACATCCTTATTTTAATCCAAACTAGAGTGCATCCTTTTAGGCTTGGTATCCTCCAACCCACTCACCGTGATCCATTCTTTCTCCTTTGTCCTAACCTCCTTAGTATCCTCCAACCTATCAATCCACACTTCCAACCATATCAACCTCAAACTCCTTAATGGGGTAACCTTTCATAAGGATGGAGACATCAGACAGCCCAATGACCTGCCTTAATGCCTCCTCCTCCACCTCAACCATGACTACACCACAATAATCCACACAAGAAACCTCATATGCCTATCCAAACCCAATCAGAACCCGAACAACATGCAGGTCCATCAAGTCTATAGTGGGGAAATATCCTATCATTCTTATGTTGTGGAGATCTAGGAAATCAGCCTTAGGTCTGGGAAGGTACTTCCATATGCTCACCCGCCCTCTCCATCTGAAGATATTTTAGAAGAGAAGGAAGACAATGGCCCTCAAGCCAATAAACCCTCCCTATCATGAAAGGTTGGTTCAACCTAAACAACACCCCCTAGAAGAGGTTGAACTTTTAAGACAATTGAAGAATTTGTGTGTTAAAATACCCCTTCTTTAGACCATCAAATATGTCCCCATTTATAACAATTTCATCAAGGAAGAGTGTTTCAAGAGGCCTAGAAGAAGAAAAAGAGATGCCCCCATTATCAATGTTATTGGGTAGTTGTTTGATCTAATTCTTGGGAAGGTCATCTCCCCAAAGTATTTGGATCTGGTAGCTTGGTAATCGATGTACACATTAACAATATTGTATTCCCCAACACACTAATTAATCTTGGGGCTGCAATTAATGTCATGACCAGGGAAACTATGTTGAATCTCAACCTGAAAGGAGCCTTGAGAAAAACCACCACAGTGTTGTAGCTTGCAGACAAATCCATAATATCCCCTAAGGGTGTTATTGATGATGTGATGGTCTCCAATGATTCCTAGGAGCACCCACAACCCAAAACCAAGTTTAATGGATATCATCTCATTTTGGGGATACCTTGGTTAGATGTTATTGATGCTTACATCAATTGCAGGGTTGGAAACATGACAATAACAAAAGGGCAACTCAGAAACTAAAAAATAAATAAAAATTAAAAATTAAAAATTAAAAATTAAAAATAAAATTAAAATTAATTAAAAAATAAATAAAAATTAAAAAATTAAAAAAAAAATAAAAAAAAAATAAATTAAAAAACAAAAAAAAAATATTTTAAAAAAAATATATTATATTTTAAAAAATACAATAAAAATAAAATAAAAATAAATAAAAATAAAACAATAAAAAATAAAAAATTGTATTATACCTCCCTTGTTAACCCCTAGTTGAGCATGATTTACCTATGAGGGTAGAGGAAGAATAAGAGGGATATTTTTATCAGTCATCCCCTACCCAATTTGTACATTGGACACCATTCTAGGAAGAAGGTGGCTAGATGAGGATGACCTTATTGATAACCTTCTACAAAACCAACCTCCTGCTGCCATGCCAATTGATGACCTGGCAAAGGAATCCTTAGGGAAACTTGAGAAAAACCCATGGGCTGAACTGTAAACTATTGATTCTGATCAAGATCATGCTAATATCATGGAGATCAGTCCATCCAAAACCCTGATAACCAATCCTTCCCTCTTAGCAGAGCAAGAAGAGAAATTGCTCATTCTGCTAAGGAAACATCTTAATGCTTTTTCTTGGGACTATGGAGAGATGAAAAGGCTGCATCCATCAGTTTGTACACATCACATCTACATTAAATAGGGATGTAAACATGTTCGCCAACTCTATAGGACAATGAACCTTGTTCTTAAATACATTATGGAAGAATAACTACAAAAGTTACTAGATGCAAGATTCATTTACCCCATTTCAGATAACGAGTGGGTGTCTCCACTTGTTATAGTCCCAATAATAATGGGAAGTGAAGCACTTATGTTGAATATAGGTAACTCAACAAGGCTACAAAGAAATATCATTTTCCCTTGCCTTTCATTGATCATGTTTTGGATGGTCTTGTAGGGAAGAAGTTATTTTCATTCTTGGATGGTTTTAGTGGGTATAATCACATCCAAATAAACATTGAGAATCAATATAAGACCACCTTCACATGTCAGAGGTAATTGTTGAGTATTTGTGTTGATCTTGTTCATAACACAATTAGAATTTATATGGATGACTTCACTCCTTATAGGAATGATTTCTAGGAATATCTCTCCAACCTATTTAAAGCTTTAAAGAAATGAGTTGAAATGAATCTCACTAAGTCCAGAAAAAGTGTGAATTTTTTATGAATGTGGGGATTGTCCTAGGTCACTTCCTCTCTAAGGAAGGGATCCAAGTTGACTTTATAAGCAATATTTCCATGTTTAAAAGTGTCCTTGTTCCTCAGAAACAAAGGTATGTTAGGAGTTTCCTTAGACTTAATGGATATTATAGGAGATCTATTAAGGATTTTAGTAAGTTAGATTCACTTTTATTTGAATTTTTAACTAAATACTCATATTTGCATTAGATAAATAGATGTCAAGAAGCATTCGAAGAGTTAAAGGAGAAATGGACCACTGCACCAATTCTTAGGGGTCCCAATTGGGCCTTTCCCTTCTACATCCACACAAATGCATCTGACAAGGCTGTATGAGCATCCTTGGGACAAGTGCAAGTTAAGTTTCCCTATTCCATTTATTTTATTAGTAAGAACCTATCAAAAGTTGAACTTAACTACACTATTTCTAAAAGGGAGCTCCTAGTTGTTGTACACTCCTTGAACAACGTTTTTCGTTATATAAAATGATACCAAGTTTTTGTACATACTAATCATGTAGTCATTTCATATTTAATGGAAAAATCAAATGTCAATGCTAGAATCATTAGATTTATATTATTGTTGCAATATTTTGATTTGACAATTATTAACAAGCCAAGAAAGGAAAATGTGGTTGCATATTTTTTTTCTATTCTAACTTTGCCTATAGAAAATGAGGAAATGATAGATGATCAAATTTCGAATGAGCACTTGATCTAGTAATCACCCTATGAGTGACACCAATTTAAATTTTATTAAACTAAAGGTATTGCAGACTCATGTGTTGGTGTTTGTTTTGTGTTATTTAAGCAACAGCTCGATCAGATTGCCAATACACAGACATTTTAAATGGAAAGACAATAGAGAAATATAGTAAGCAAACACAGAGACACAAGCAATTTTAATAAGGAGTTCACCCTATTCTCCAGGGCTACATCTCCAGTCCAAATTTCAGTGTCATTGGGTCTTTGAGCATAGAATTACAATGCAGGGACTCAATGTGAGCTCTCCTAAAGCAGGTTTGCTTGGCAGGGTGGTTTCTTAGATTCCCCAAGCCACTGGAGTACACAGACTCTTCTTCTTCCTACCAACTCTATGACCTTCTGGTCTACAATGGAAGGAGCCAAATGTGAAGCTCGATCCAGATAGATTCCTCTATGGGATGGCTTGAATCTCTCAAGCTCTCTGGTGCTCGATGCTGTCGCTGGCCAGCTCGACCCTCTATCTATCTCTGCTTTTGCTTAACTGCCTCTTCTCTGGTTTCTGTCTCTAAGTGTTCAATTGTGTATTTTGTTTCATTGTTCATGGCTTTTATCCATTCATCCCCATGCCCATTCGGTTCCTCTTCCACCTCTATCGCTTCACCTTCTGCAGCTGCGCTTGGAGTTCCTTGTTCAGCGTCAGCATGAACGCTCAGGGTGTGGCCACGTGTCCCCATCTGAACAGCGCCAGCCTGCTTGTTGGTTTGTTTCTTCAATTATGTTGTGGATGCGTTCTTCCTCCATCATGGCAGTCAAACAAACCTCAAATCTCTACAAACACGGCTTAATCCTTCGTTAATTCTACTTCCTCCATCGGGGCAATCTCAGCTGTCCAGTCTGGGTCCCCTAGATCCAACGTCGTACGCACGTCCCACGCGGTTGACCTGCTCGACCGATAACGTGCAATCAACGATGGTTTTCTCTCACCTCCACCACCACGCGTCGATTGTTAAGTGGGATCACTCTGCTTTCTCCAAAATCATTTACCGTTTGAGGGCGCCCCGATCAATACTGCCAGTTTCCAGAGCGTGGGTCCCACCTTGTACGATCAGCACTTTTTTCCTTTCCCGCCTGCGGTTCTCCAGTTCACCATGCATCCAAGTGCTCGGCCTTCCCCCACTTTGGCCCTGTTCACCCAATGATGCACGATTAGGCGCAAATCGCGCATCAAAAATCACCTCTTTTCCCGATCTGGGGCTCCCAGGGCTCCTTTGACCTCCTGAGCAGTCTCCATGGGCATCGGTCAACGTGCTTTGACCGAGATCCTTGTCGTTCCACATTGGCTGTCATTGCCACTGGTTCAGGGTGTTTTTGATTGTTGTTTTTGGAAGTTTTAGAGATTTGTCCTGACCTGATACAGTCATGGTTCTTTTCCAGTCTTTGATGGATCCGATTTGGATCATGGCCTTCCCACTGAAAGAGCTTTTGGACCACCAAAAGTTGGTCTTCAAGCATCAACTAAGTGAGGGTATTGCTTTCACACATGTCCAATCTCAATCCACTTCGCACTGCTTGGCTTCGAACCTTTGAGCCCAATCCTGAGGTATTCCACTTATCCACTGCACGTCATCCTTACCTTCCTGTCTAGCACTGTGTCTTCCCGTAATTCATTAAGATATTCAGGTAGCAGGTCATCAATAGAAAGTAATTGACTCTTCTCTTCAAGGTCCTCAATCATTGAAGGTTCAAACAACCTCAAGCAATCTGTGTTTACGACTAAGTAGATGTGCATGTAAGCTGGTAGATCAAGGAGAAAGGCAATTTCACCAATCTTCTCAAGTATCCTGAAGGGTCCATACCTGATAGGTTTTAGCTTTTTACCTTCACCTTGCATCCTATCCTTGCTGATATACAGCCAGACTTGGTCTCCAACTTGAAAACTATGCTACATCTGATGCTTATCATGCCTAGCCTTGTACTTGGCCTAGCTCTTTTCCAGCTGTTCCTATATTTCCTGGTGGATCTCCTGGATCTATTCAATGAACCTAGTTGCCTTGTCCAAAGGAGACCTTGGTATGAAACCCAAACAGGTCTCAAAAGGAGATCTTTGTGTAGAAGAGTGTTTGGCTCTATTGTAAGCATGTTGCACATAACACAAGTGTTCATCCCAAAGCTTAGGGTGTTTGCTGCAATATCCTCTCACTAACTGGATCACCGTCCTATTAACTACTTCTGTCTAGCCATTTGTTTGTGGACGAAAAGCTGTGATTTTCTTTAATTTGGTGTCCATTAGTTCCCACAAACTGGACCAAAACTTCCCCACAAATCGGGTGTCTTGATCAGATACAATAGAAGTGGGTAATCCAAAATGAACCCATACATGTTCAAAAAACAATTTTGCAGTTTGTTCAGTTGTAATCTGTTTACTATAGGGTATCAAAATACACATTTTTCTAAACTTGTCCACAACAACATATAGATAATCATGACCTTTCCTAGATTTAGGTAGTCATCCAACAAAATCCATGGAAATGCTTTCCCAAGGGTGAGAAGGAACTGGCAATGGAGTGTATAAGCCTAGTTTGCTATTGTTGGGCTTGCTTTTTGCACACATAGCACATCCTTTTACGTATCTGGAAACTATCTCACTCATTCTTGGCCAATAGCAGAACCTTTGCAGCTGTGCAACTGTTTTACTTACCCCAAAGTGACTTAATATCAAAGAAGTGTGTGCTTCCCTAATTATCTTTACTCTCTCAGTTTGTGGAATGCAGAGTTTCCCACAATGATATAAGAGTCAGTCCTTCATGTGATATTCCAATTCTTCTATTCTTTTGCCTTGACTGAAAGTTGCATATACATCTTTAAAGTCCTTGTCCTAAGCATATTGTTCTATGTAGCTTTCATGCAGCGCAGAATTATGCTTAAGTATGGTAGATGCATTTATAATGGATCTAGATAACATGTCTGCAACCTTGTTATGTATGCCCTTTTTATATCTGATGACTAAATGAAACTATTGTAGAAAACCCATCCATCTGTAATGTCTTGATTGCTGCAACTTAGTTTGGGAGTGTAGGTATTGAAGTGGCTGATGATCAGTATGTATTACTGTTTCTTTGCCCATTAAGTAATGTTTCCATTTTTTTACACTCTTAACTAATCCATACAATTCTTTATCAAATGTAGGATAGTTAACTACTGCAGGATTAAAATTCTCAGAATGATAACATATGAGTTTACCGTGCTGGGTCAACACTACTCCCATGGCATAGTCACTGGCATTAGTTTGGATCTCAAATGGTCTTTGTAGATCTGGCAGTGCTAGTACCAGTGTTGTACTAATCTTCTCTTTCAAGGTGTCAAAGGCTTTCTACTGTTTTCCTCCCCACTGAAACACCTTGTTCAATCCTATCAAGGCATGTAAGGAAGCTGCAATTGAGGAAAATTTTGAAATGAACTCCCTCCAATATTGTGCTGCTCCTAAGAAGCTTCTCACTTCTGTAGTCGACTTGGGTTTAGGCCAGTTTACAATGACTGCCACTTTAGAGGGATCTATTTTCTATTCACCCCCCCTACTATGTGACCCAAATAATTTAGAGAGGTTTTTCCAAATTCACATTTGGAGAGTTTAACATAAAGTTTTTCCCTTTTCAAAACATCTAATGTCTGCTTAACATGCCTTAAATTTTCTTCCCGCGTTTTACTAAAAATTAGAATGTCATCCAGATACACAATAACAAAATCATCAAGAAAAGGTCTGGGTACATCATTCATTAATCTCATGAAAGTAGCAGGAGCATTAGTTAGGCCAAAAGGCATAACCAGCCATTCATACAATCCCTGCTTTGTTTTGAAAGTAGTCTTCCATGCATCTTGCTCTGCAACTCTGACCTGATGGTATCCACTGTGCAAATCTAGCTTGGTGAAATAAACAGCTTTCTTCAATTGATCTAAAATATCATCTATGTGAGGAAAGGGATAACGATTTTTTATTGTTATCTTATTCAGTGCTCGGTAGTCAATTCACATTATCCACGAGCCATCTTTCTTTCTCACCAAAATGATTGGTGACCCACATGGTGATGTGCTAGGCCTGATGAACCCTTTCTTGAGCAACTCCTGCACTTGCTTCTTGATTTCAGCATTCTCTAAAGCAGACAACCTGTACATCCCAATGTTAGGCAATGGAACATCTTGTTACAAAATAATATCATGTACTATTCCCTTTTTGGGTGGCAGGCCTTTAGGTTCTTAGAACAAGACATCATATTCTGAAACAATCTTTTCTATATCAGCTTGCTGATCAGCATTACAACCTCAAATACATTGGTTTTATCAGGTTTCTTTTCCTTTACAACCATCATTAGGAACTGTTTTCATGAATTTATCATTCTTTTCATCTGTCCTGAGTTTATGAGAGTATAATTATTCTTGAGCTTGTGAGCTCTTACAAAGTATTCGATTCCACCTTTAACAAGTAGATACTTGTTCTCAGCTCTATAGAAAATAGCCTTTCTATCATACAAGTAAGGACTTCCTAAAACAATTCCACATATATCCAAAGGAATTACATCTAACTCAACCTCATCTACAAATGCTGACCAAAAAGAAACGTTGAGTTTTGCACTGTCTAGTCACTTGTAGTTGTGCTTTATCATTCAACCATCCTAAATGGGTATGGTTTCTATGTGAGGTGTAGTTAGCTAATCCCAATTTCTTTACAATTGTTTCAGAAATTAGATTTACTTGTGAGCCACTATCAAACAAAGTATCAATCTTTTGATTTTTGGAAACAACTCGAATATGGAAAAGCTCATGTCTTTTTCTCTCATGTTCTTCATCAATAACAAATTGAGCAGAATTACTAGTAGATGCTTCAGAAGTCTTACCTTTTATACCTGTGGCTGCAATGATTGTTTCATCTCCCGAGTCTGACCCCAAATCTTTCTGAATAGCTACAACAGTCTTCTTCTTCTTGCCCTCAGACTTCTTCGGTCTCAGCTCTAGATGCAGAATCGAACAGTGCTCATCATCATGCCCGTCCTTTTTACAGTGAGTGCAAGAAGCTTTGCTTTTCTACGCAGTGTTAGCCTTCCTTGCTTTCCACTTCTGTTTTCTTTTCTCCTTGCTCTTGTTTATAGTGGGTTGGGTTGGTCCCCCAACTTCTGGATTTCCATTCTTTCCTCTAGCTTCTAGATGAGTAGCTTGTACAGATACCTCATCTATATTAGTGGGATTAAACATGCGGATGGTATGCCTCATGTAGCTGTGTAGACCACCAATGTACTTCAAAAGAGTTTCGGGTGAGTCTAATGAGATACTCAACATCAATGCTCTCTTTCTGAACTCTTGAGTATACCCTTGTACACTTTTCCCTTTCAACTACCGAAGCGTTTTCCAACTCATCATGGCTTGTTGCATGTAGGCCAATGGATAGAACTGCTTTTTGATTGTAGCAACAAATTCACTCCAGATAGAGATGGTCTTACCATGCTTCTTCATATCAGCTTGGGTTCTACCTTCCCACCAAACCAAGGCAGTGCCTCCTAGGCGTAGGCTTGCTAGCTGAATCTTACTCTTGTCAGATTCTATTTTTTGTACCCTGCAATATACATCAATTTGTCTAATCCAATTGTCCAACTTTTCAGCATTTAGCTCTCCATCATATATAGGCAAATCGAATTTAACATATAACTTAGTCAAAGATGCCTTCTTATTATGCAAAGGGCTATTAGGAGGTGTGAGAAAGCTTTCCTCTTTCCCCTTTCCTTTTGAATGGTCATGGGAATGAGACTCATCTTTTTCTTTATCTTGTTTAGACCCTGATGAATCTTCATCCTTATGATTTCTAAAGTCCCTATACATTTCTTCTACCATAGACATTATAGCTAGGAAATTTTCTATGAATTGAGGGTCTAGCCCCATAGAACCTTTCTCTGACATTGTCTTCCAAGGATAGACTCTCCCAATTTCAAGATTAGTTTCCACCAACTCTCCTTCTCCTAATTTGAGCTTTGATCTAGTGAGCATTCACAACTAAACCAACACAAGCTTGTCTAACCTTACAACCTCACCCTCTGATACCACTTAATCTAGTAATCACCCTATGAGTGACACCAATTTAAAGTTTATTAAACAAAAGGTATTACAGACTCATGTGCTGGTGGGCGTTCTGTGTTATTTAAGCAACAAATCGATTAAATTGCCAATACACAGACATTTTAAATGGAAAGACAAAAAGGAAATACAGTAAGCAACCACAAAGACACAAGCAAATTTAATAAGGAGTTCACCCTATTCTCCAGGGCTATGTCTCTGGTCCAGCTTTCAGTGGTGGCCTTGTTTCATTCGGTCTTTGGGCAGAGAATTACAATGCAGGGACTCGATGTGATTTATCCTAAAGCAGGTTTGCTTGGCAAGGTGGTTTCTTGGATTCCCCAAGCCACTGGAGTACACAGACTCTTCTTCTTCCTACCAGCTCTATGACCTTTTGGTCTACAGTGGAAGGAGCCAAATGTGAAGCTCGATCTGGACAGATTCCTCTATGGGATGGCTTGAATCTCTCAAGCTCTCTAGTGCTCGATGCTTCCGTTGGTCAGCTCAGCCCTCTGTCTATCTCTGCTTTCGCTTAACTACCTCTTCTCTGGTTTCTGTCTCTCAGTGTTCAACTATGTATTCTGTTTCGTTCCTCATGGCTTTTATCCATTCATCCCCATGCCCATTCGGTTCCTCTTCCACCTCTGTCGATTCACCTTCTGCAGCTGCGCTTGGAGTTCCATGTTCGGCGTCAGCATGAATGCTCAAGGTGTAGCCACATGTCCGCATCTGAACAGCACCAGCCTGCTCGTCGATTCGTTTCTTTAGTTACGTCATGGATGTGTTCTTCCTCCACTGTGGTGGTCAAATGGACCTCAAATCTCTACAAACGCGGCTTAATCCTTCATCAATTTCGCTTCCTCCATCGGGCACAATCTCAGCCATCCGATCTGGGTCCCCCAGATCCAACGTCGTATGCACGTCCTGCATGGTTGACCTGCTCGACCAATAATGCACGATCAATGGTGGTTTTCTCTCACCTCCGCCGCCACGCGTCGATCATTAAGTGGGATCGCTCCGCTTTCTCCAAAACCGTTTACCGTTTGAAGGCACCCCGATTAATACCGCCAATTTCCAAAGCGCGAGTCCTGCCTTGTATGATTAGCACTTTTTGCCTTTCCCACCCATGTTTCTCCAGTTCGCCATGCGTCCAAGTGCTTGGGCTTCCCCCACTTTGGCCCTTTTCACCCAGCAATGCGTGATTATGCGTTAATCGTGAATCAAAAATCACCTCCCTTACCTGATCCGGGGCTCCTAGGGGCTACTTTGACCTCCTGCATAGTCTCCATGGGCCTCAGTCAGTGTGCTTTGACCGAGGTCCTCGTCGTTCCACACTGGCTGCCATTGCCACTGGTTCAGGGTGTTTTTGATCATTGTTTTTGGAATTTTTAGAGATTCGTCCTAACCTGATACAGTCATGGTTCTTTTCCAGTCTTTGATGGATTCGATTCGGATCAGCACCTCTTTGTTATATCGTTTATGTCTCCTTGGTTTGTCGATATATAAAATTACTTGGTTGTTGGGAGATTCCCTCCTAATATCTCCTCTAAGGAGAAGAGAAGGATTGTCCGAAAAGGTGCCCATTTCACTTGGATTGGGGGAAATATTTTTAGATCTGGACCAGGTCATATTTTTATTAGGTATGCAAGGGAATATGAGGTATTTGGCATCCTCTCAACTTGCCATGATGGACCTGTGGGAGCCATTTTTCTACCAAGAGGAAAACCTTCAAAATTATAGAAGCAAGCTATTATTGTCCTAGTCTGCATAGTTGAAATATGGCAACAATAATATTCCAATTTAATTTTTCCTTGAATTAAATTGTGAATTAAAATCGAATTTAGTCTTAACAACTACTTGGAAATAATTAATTTTTTTATTTTAAATTAATTAGTTGGAGAAATTCAAGTTAGAAGTATTGTTGAAGTCATGCAAGAGTTATCCCTTAGATTAAGGAGATAAGATTGAGTTATATTTGAGTTTTAATTAGCTAACCAGTTTACTGAGTTAAGTCTAGCTAAATTAGTTCCAAACTCTTTGAGGAACTAATAGTGAGTTAACAGTCAGTTGATGCATTAATGCACTCAACTAGTGCTACTGAAGATTCCCTCATCAGAAACTCATGCATGTCTATTCTGATAAAGACCCAGTTGAGATAAATGTTCAAGGACAATGTACTATCGGTTGCATGTGTTTTCTCATGGAGAAAACTCATGCATGCAGTCAAAGATTCATTCTTGAGGATTGCGCAGTTTGAAGGATTGTTTTCCACTTGGTAAGGGCTAATCATCCACAAGGAACAACGCAAGGAAATAGGATCTTGGAGGGCAGAGAGGAAGGTTGGAGAGAGGCCAAGATTACCTGTGAGCATCTGTGAGGATTGTACTGAGCATTATCTAGCTTTGAGAGATAAGGCTTTGTATAATTTCTATATATTTCCACCATGTATGAGAATACAATAGAGTGGGGTTTTTAGTTGAGGCTTTCCCCAAAGTATTTTCATGTGTATTGTTCCATTGATTATTCTTCTTCTGGTTATATTGTTGAGCTCGATCTTTAAGCTTCTGCAAATTGATAGTAGAAGTAGGTTATAGTATTATACTTTGATTTATATTGCATTATCAGGTTAACCTACACAAATTTTCTACATACACCAAGATAATAGAAGATACACTACTAGATGTGATGAATACTGAAGGATGGGCAAGCCTACACCAAAGGATGAAATTACCCTACAACGTAAAGTGACTCTTGAGTCATTTAAGAAGTGGGGCATGGATTTCATTAGGCCAATTGATCCTACATCCAAACAAAAGAGATACATCATTGTGTGCAATGAGCATTTGACAAAGTGGGCTGAAGTAAGGGAAGTAAAAGTAGCGATAGAGAAGAAGGTAGAAAGTTTTCTAAGAGATATTTTATAAGTATGGATTCCCAAGGGAGTTGGTTGCTAATTAAGGGGTACAATTGACATAAGTCTGATTGATGGAATCATGGAGTAGGATCACAAAGGAATAGAAAATACACTCCATATCACCCTCAAGCAAATGGGCAGGTGGAGATAACAAACAGCGCTCTGGAGAGAATCTTAACCAAATTTGTTAGTAGCAGCGAAAAGGATTAGGTAGCTAGACTTGTGGAAGCCACTTGGGCCTATAATACCACATGGAAAACCACCAC
Source organism: Pinus taeda (assembly GCA_000404065.3). Taxonomy (NCBI): domain Eukaryota; kingdom Viridiplantae; phylum Streptophyta; class Pinopsida; order Pinales; family Pinaceae; genus Pinus; species Pinus taeda. The sequence goes on along the minus strand of APFE030390322.1, from coordinate 134,716 downwards.
TGGGTTCACCCGATGAGATGGTTTCTGGTAAGAAGGTTCTCTTATCAATTGATTTTGAATACAAAACCCTCAGGATAGCAGTACAATTGGAATTTGACTCCAAATTTAATGACTTGAAGTAAAACATGATGACAATATGGTTAAGTCCTTATTTGGTGGAAAAGTGTCATGAGAATGGCTATGTCCAAATCAGAACAATTGATGAAGGAATTCCACTTTTAGCCAATGGTTACCAATTGAAACTCTACAAGAAAACTTTGTCAAAGGAGGAGTTTATCAATTCAATAAGGATCTTAATGTGATTGGGAGTCTAAAAAATACCAATTTATCCAGTATTTGATCAACAAAAAGAGAAGAAAAAAGAGAAAAAGAAAAAATAGAAAAAATAGAAAAATGAAAAAAAAAAAGGAAAGAAACTTGGGTTAAAACCTCCATGAGGCACCTGAGGAAAACTCCAAGATTGAAAACCTCCATGTTATAGTACAAGAGTGAAAAAAAATGGAAAAAATAAAATAAAAGATCTACATGTAAAAACCTCATTTGAGGTACCTGGGGCGGTCTTATAGGATTGAAAACCTTCATTAAGGTAGCCAATAGGTCTAAAAAAAAGAGAAAGAAAAAAAAAATCAAGGGATACCTTACATCGTTTTTCTAACATGTTTTTGTTGTAGGGTTTCAGTCACAGTTAAAGGAGGATAGTAGACAAGAAGACAAATCCAAAACCCAATCTTCAAATTCTCCAATCACCAGATGACCTTCCTCACTCTATTTTTCCTCAGTCCTAAAGTGTTATAGGATTGTTTTGTATTACTACATGATCAATCCATACGTGCTATAGGATTGTGATCAATACAAAAAAAAGGTACAATTATTAAGTTTTTAACCTAGGAACAACGGGAGGGGTTCACCATAACCTCATCATCCATTTTCCACACCACTTGGCCTCTCCTCCACCCAAATTTCCACTTTTGTCCATTATAAACACTCCTTTTCACCTGTTTTTCCATCCCTTCACCTACAAAAAAGGTCTCATACCCTTGTCAACAAGATATTCATGAATTATTGATATTTTTGGAGGAATCACCTAAAGGAAATTATAATCCTAGGAGGGTCTATGTGACATCTATAGGAAGACACATAGTCCTGTAGCAGTCTACACAAACCCTACAGGACTACAAATGGAGCACCAAATTAAAAGGAAAACCATCATGAAGTCATTGGAGGTTCATTGCTTTGATCTTGAGCAACTACATGACCCTTTACAAGCTACTATAGGATCATTGTTCACCTGCAAGAAACATCCTTTGATCCGCTTCCTGAAGAACCTGTATTTTCAAGCTTCAATTGGTCAGGGATATTTCAAAAGAATAAAAAAAAAAAAATATTCAAAGAAACAAAAATTCATGGAGTAACGAAAATGAGAGAATGACAACCTGAAGAGACAAGAAAAGCATCCTTACATTTGTTCATAAATAGCATGAAAACATCCAATGATCAACACACCAGCAAGGACTACTAGGTAGGTACGGCTATGAAATACTCCTAACTTCTTCCTTTAAGTGCATATATTTTAAAAATGTTTCGAATGCATAAGGGGTGAGGTTTTCTAGGCTGAAGGTGGTTTAGTAGTCTTGCCTACCCTCAAACAGTTAAGTCGGGGTTATATTTATCTCTCATCACATGTGAAGAAAATGACAAAAACAAAAAGTTGATTATTTTGAGGAGTGGGCCAATGGGTCTATGAAGGAGTTGTGAAAGTGGTAGGTGGAGGCCAGCTAATACAATGTGTTGAGCCCACCACCAAACCAAAAAGGAAATAAAATGTGGGCCTGAGCCTCATTTTTACCAAATTTTCATTACAAAAATGGTAAGGAGGCCCACTACCATTGTTGGGAGGTGAACTCGCTACACCAAGGGTCCCATATGTTTCCATAGAGAAGCTATTGGAGCAAGGAATAATTTCTACAAGATTTAAGTTTAGTGTCACATGATACATAGTAGGTGATATAGGATCCTGACTATGTGCTACATGATTGACCTCAACTACTACAGGATTGTTGCAAAAGGTGAAAAAGAGATCAAACTTGTGCAACATTTCCCAAAAAACCTTAGAGCCACGAAGAAGCCTCTAAGTGAGGGATAAGTAACCAATTTTCCTCACCTCCTATGTAGAAAGAGCATGTGGAATTGTTCATATTTACTCCATATAAAGAATCCTATAGCCAACTCTTGAAAGTGAAATGAAATTCAAGGTATTTTTTTTTCTTGCTAGATAAGCATGATAGTAGGAGAATGACTTTTTTTGTTTGGAATGCAAATTTTCTTCCTCTAATCGGAAACAGAGAACTATCTCTCTCGTCTCTACCCTGAAACCCTATGTTTCTCTGAAAACTTATAATTAACAATAGAATTTCATTGTAAACACTTTGAAAAACTACAATGGGTACCATGGGGGGTGGTTTTAATAGAAAATATCCCATAGACACATCAAATATGCACCAATACCCTCATGTCAGATACATCTTTAAAAATCACCAGTAGATGGAATTCTTTGAGAAATTCAAGGGGTTTGATGATGAAATTACTCATGAGTTTGCAGTAGGCCTCCAACTTCAAGGGGAAGATAGTGCCACCACCATTGTGAGGGGTCTTGTTATCCATTTAAATGCAAAAATAATTAGTAGAGTGACCGCATTCCCTCTAGGAGTAAGATGGAGCAAGGAGGAGAGGACATAGGCTATCATAGCCAAAAATAACTTCTTCCTCCCTGAAGAAAAACTAATAGAAGATAAAAATGGAGTTAGAAGAGAGAAGCTACCCTACCCATGGGATGAAGTAACCTATCACATCTTGAAATACATATCCTGTGAGTGGAGATTCATTTTTATTTATACCTATAAGTTCCTGCTACTTTGTGATTCCAAATGGAATTTCATATCCCAAGCAGACTAAGTGTTCCCCTTTTCCTTATTTAGTCCATAGTGGAAATGGACCAAAGTATAAGAGAAGGGAAACATCAGTACACTACTCATAATGGGCTCATAAGGCTCATTGTCATGGATTATTTGAAGCACATCAAAAACCCCATGTCATGGAAAGATTTTGTAGATATGGATAGGGAAAGTTTTCTGGAAACACAAGGCAAAATCTTATTGGAACTTGAAGGGACAGTCAAAGATGGCTCTGCAGAAGAAGAAAAGGGTCGTAAGGAAAAAGAAGAGGCTAAAATAGAATAAAAAGTACAGGAGGAAGAGGAAAAACTAGGGAAAGAAATAGAAACCCTTGGGGAACTTTCCAAACCTTAGAAGAAAAGAATACAAGAACAATAAGCAAGCATTTGAGAGGGGAACACTGAACAAGAAGTGGTTGCCACCTTATTATCCTTAAGTACACTAGTCAAGGTCTGGAGGAGGTAGCCAAAGCAAGGTCCTCTATATTTCAAAAGGAGGAGAACAAGTAGACTCAAACAAGGGAAGCCTTAGCCTCCCTCAAAAACCCCCATCACCATTGAGGGGTTAGCTAGTCACAAGGAGGGAGAATTGGAGAAAGATAAGAAACAAATTGAAGAAATAACCTCCCTCAAAACCAAAGGAAAATAGTCCCAAGCCTCACAAAGGAAAGCAAGCACCAAGGTAGCCAAAATAAGATAGTTGCAAGAGGAGTCTACCATGCTACAAGAAGGCAAAAAAAGTGCTACATGAAAGTAGGGAAGTGCTACAAGAGAGTGTTGCACAACTTAAATAAGAAGGTGAAGGGTCACAAGAGAGGTCTAAGAACCTAATCCACAACCAGACATTGGGTCTTACTATCAATTGTATGAGCAAGGGTAGATAATACCTACCAAATTTGCAGTCCAAATCCTCTTTGGACTAGCAAAGAATGAGGAAGAACTCACCGATGGATGTAGATTGCAAATTCGAGGGGAGTTGAGGATGTGGGTCAAATGGAAGAGAAAATGAAAAATATGGGTGTGGATATGGTTTATTTAAGACTAAGAGAGGCAAGCACGTGGGACCAATTGCATGTGGAAAACAATATATTGAAGGAAAAACTATAGGAGAAAGAAGGGAAACGTGTTACTATGGAAAGCTTGGATATGGAGTCCATCTAATGGAGGCACCCCTCAAAATCCTATACCATGTTCCTTAAAGATCAATGGCTTCAGTTCCAAATCAAGAACATAGAAAAATAAGATAAACTCATCTTTCACTTTAAGGATACTTTTAGGTTGCTAGGAAACGAGAGTCTGTAGGCTTATCAGAGGAGATGGAACTCCTTACCACATAGCTGAAAAACTAGAGAGTATCACTCTTCAGAGAGATTGAAGAATGCCTTATAGAAGACACCTTTGTATAGAGAATAGTTCAAATATTGAAAGTCAACTAGATTGGGCTTAAGTTCAGCCCTCCTTTGTTTTTAGGGATACAAGAAAGAAAAGGGCAAACACAAGAGCAACATGAATGGGTAGAGATAGAGAAAAATACAGGGTTCCACCCTCAAGAGGGCACTCTATCATAGATACCTTAGGATGTTAGGGTTGTCACCAGGGATCTGAATGCAATGGAATTAAGTGGATGAGTGGCTCAAAGGGTGATAAATACATTCAATAGGGGGGAGATGATGGGTCTCCCTAATATGTATACAATAAGGTCCCTTTGGCCATCCTTCAACATATATTTACCTCTCTCCTTGCATTTGATAACACCTTTTTTACTATAATGTCTTTAATTAGAATATTAAAGAATGTTTCTCATATCTTCTAGCCTAACATGATTAATGTGTAGAAAAAGGGTGTATTTATTATGCAAAGATAAGTTGGATCCACCTAGAGGATATGTAGGAGGGTTGTACCCTACATCTACTCACCTAAAACCCAACTTTCTCCCTCTATTTACTCACCTACAATTTGAGGATCTATTGAAAAACTGATGCAATCAAGGATTGCAAGGATCATAGGGAGATGGATCCACCTTTCTAGGCATTTTGGAGGGAAGTAACCCTCCATCCAAGGAGGCTTCCCCCTAAGCCACTTTTTAATAAATAAGGAATCTGATGGGATTAGAAGGATTCAAACTTTTAGAGAAGGATAATGGCTTCTAGGTCTAAGAGCTTGTACTTGTCATTTTCAATTTTCATATTATGTACTTGAGAATTGTTTTATATCAATGAAAATCATCCTGTCATCTTAAATATGAGTTTGTTTTATAGGGTTGAGTCCCCTTGGGTTAGGGCCCAACCCAAAGGCTCTAGTCTCTCTCATTTATACATTTTATTATGCATATATATTTTACTTACTTAGGTTAGTAGTATTTCCTTTCTTACAAGTTTTGTTTATATAAAAAGTTTCCTTTACAAATTCACCAATCACCTTTCTTAGAAAGTGTGGTAGATGTTTTACAAGATTGAGTGAGATTTTCATTATGCGGGGCATATTGTTGGATTGTAGGGAATAGCACTATTATTCCCACTTGTCCTCCTAATATCAGTAACCTCCTTCCTCCCTCAACAACTTCTTCAAAACTTTGTTCACCGAGAATTCATTTCCACTTTCCTCAAGGCCACTGTATACATTTCGCCTTCTACAAGATGGGCCCTTGAGGGGTACTAAGATTAGCAAGGACCTCATACAACCTTCTTCCACCTTCCACTGCCCTTCCTCACCTTCAGATCACATTTTAAACCCTTAGAATGCTCTCAGATTCGATCTTGTAGAAAAAAAAAGGGCAATTGTGTAGCATCCTCTAGCACTGTGTAAAAGCTCTCCAAACTCGACCATAATTTCCCTCTCAGCTTGATTTTTTCATTTGACCCTATAAAATGACCCGTAGGCTCAAAAAACAAGTTTGAGGAAGACTAAAGACCACTTAGGATTTATCTTTTCACCACTGCAATACATTTTTGCAATTAGAATTTTATTAAACAAGTTCATGAATTGAATGCTATAAAGATGATTTACATGATTACTTTCCAAGATGCTTAATGAACTTAGTTACTATAATTTAATCTCCTTCGAATGAATTGATTTAGAGTTGATTTATTTTCTTTACTTTATGTAATCAGGATAGTTTTTTTTTCCTTGGCTTTGGTTTCCAACATCAGGTTAGAGTTTCCATTTCAAGTATTTCTATTTTCGTAATTAGATTAGGTTTCCATTCATGCAAGTAGATTAGCATTTATATTTCCTCCAAGTAGATTAACAATTACATTTTCTACAAGTACATTAATGTTTACTTTTGTGCAACATTTCCATTTTTTTCAAATAACTTAGACTTTACTTTCATGAAAAATTTCCATTCCTGCAATTAGATTAGGGTTTCCTTTTTGATGCATTCTTTCATTCTTGCAAAGTCTAGATTTAGTTTGTAGAATGGTCTTTGTACACATTGATTTGGTTCACTACCTGAGAAGCAAGTTGAGTAGAACTTAGCTTACTTTGTATACAAAACTGCCACCTCTTAAGCTTGTACGAACCCTAAATTGATAAATTAAAGTCGGTTGCCCTAGAGTTGCAACATTGTTGTTTCAATACAAGAGCTCCTCATTTGTCTTCAAGAGCTTCATTATGATCTTCTTCCATATTATTGTGTGCTTCGTTTGGTCATTTTCCTCTCTTATTATATTTTCGATGTTCGTAGATCTCCTGAAGTATCCCTTTCCTATCGTTCCATGTAACAATTGTGAGGTTCCTTTGCCTTTTTTGCCACACATGATTCATTAAAATCCTCTTTCCTCAAACCAACTTCTTGCATTGCATCTAGAAGAACTTTCGTAGCATTAATTCTTTCTTGAATAAAATTGTGTTTTTGTTAGTCCTTTTCAATGGCTATGAAATTTCTTCCTTTTTGTAAACATCATGCTAGTGTTGTACCTAACCATCAAGTACGGACAAAATAATTAAGTAAATTAGTATAAACATATTAAAACAGAAAAACAAAAAACAAAAAATTGAAGTTTTAAAAGAACATAAGAAATATATGTATCAAGCACCAAATATATATCTCATACCTTGCTAACTACCTCATAATTTCATGTAAATAGATTAGCATTTATATTTCATGCAAGTAGATTAACAATTACATTTTCTGCAAGTAGATTAATGCTTACTTTTGTGCAACATATCCATTTCCTGCAAATATTTTAGACTTTACTTTCATGCAAAATTTCCATTCCTGCAATTAGATTAGTGCTTCCATTTTGTAGCATTCTTTCATTCTTGCAAAGTCTAGATTTAGTTTATAGAAAGGTCTTTGTACACATTGATTTGGTTCACTGCCTCAAAAGCAAATTGAGTAGATCTTAGCTTACTGTGTATACAACACTACCACCTCTTAAGCTTGTATGAACCCCAAACTGATAAATTAAAGTCGGTAGCCCTAGAGTTGCAACAGTCTTGTTGCAATACAAGAGCTCATCATTTATCTTCAAGAGCTTCATTATGATCTTCTTCCATAGTATTTTGTGCATTGTTTGGTCATTTTCCTCTCTTATTAGATCTTCGATGTTCGTAGATCTCCCGAAGTATCCCTCTTCTATCATTCCATGCAACAATTCTGAGGTTCCTTTGCCTTCTTTGCCACACATGATTCATTAAAATCCTCTTTCCTCAAACCAACTTCTTGCATTCCATTTAGAATAACTTTAGTAGCATTAATTTGTTGTTGAATAAAATCGCATTTTTTTTAGTCTTTTTCAATGGATATGCAATTTCTTCCTTTTTGTAAACATCATGTTAGTGTTTTACCTAACCATCAAGTAATAATGAAATAATTAAGTAAATTAGTTTAAACACCAAAAAAAAAAAAAAAATTATAACATAAAAATATATATGTATCAAGCACCAAATATATATCTCATACCTTGCTAACTACCTCATAATTTCATGCAAGAAGATTAGCATTTATATTTCCTGCAAGTAGATTAACAATTACATTTTCTGCAAGTAGATTAATGTTTCTTTTGTGCAACATTTCCATTTCCTGCAAATAGCTTAGACTTTACTTTCATGCAAAATTTCCATTCTTGCTATTAGATTAGGGTTTCCTTTTTGTAGCATTCTTTCATTCTTCCAAATTCTAGATTTAGTTTGTAGAATTGTCTTTGTACACATTGATTTGGTTCACTACCTTAGAAGCAAGTTGAGTAGAGCTTAGCTTACTGTGTATACAACACTGGCACCTCTTAAGCTTGTACGAACCCCAAATTGATAAATAAAAATTGGTATCCCTAGAGTTGAAACATTATTTGTTGCAATATGAGAGCTCATCATTTATCTTCAAGAGCTTCATTATGATCTTCTTCCATAGTATTTTGTGCTTCGTTTCGTCATTTTCCTCTCTTATTAGATCTTCGATGTTTGTAGATCTTCCAAAGTATCCCTTTCCTATCATTGCATGTAACAGTTGTGAGGTTCCTTTGCCTTTTTTTCCACACGTGATTCATTAAAATCCTCTTTCCTCAAACCAACTTCTTGCATTGCATCTAGAAGAACTTTAGTAGCATTAATTCTTTGTTGAATAAAACCGCATTTTTGTTATTCTTTTTCAATGGCTATGCAATTTATTCCTTTTTGTAAACATCATGTTAGTGTTGTACCTAACCATCAAGTACAGATGAAAAAATTAAGTAAATTAGTATAAACACATAAAAAATGAAGTTTTACAAGAACATAAAAAATATATGTATCAAGCACCAAATGTATATCTCATACCTTGCTAACTACCTCATAATTTCATGCAAGTAGATTAGCATTTATATTTCCTGCAAGTAGATTAACAATTACATTTTATGCAAGTAGATTAATGTTTACTTTTGTGCAACATTTCCATTTCCTACAAATAGCTTAGAATTTACTTTCATGCAAAATTTCCATTCCTACAATTAGATTAGGGTTTCCTTTTTGTAGCATTCTTTCATTCTTCCAAAGTCTAGATTTAGTTTGTAGAATGGTCTTTGTACACATTGATTTGGTTCACTGCCTCAGAAGCAAGTTGAGTAGAGCTTAGCTTACTGTGTATACAACACTTCCACCTCTTAAGCTTTTATGAACCCAAAATTGATAGATTAAAGTTGGTAGCCCTAGAGTTGAAACATTATTGTTGCAATACAAGAGCTCATCATTTATCTTCAACAGCTTCATTATGATCTTCTTCCATAGTATTTTGTGCTTCATTTCGTCATTTTCCTCTCTTATTAGATCTTCGATGTTCGTAGATCTCCCGAAGTATCCCTTTCCTATCATTACATGTAACAGTTGTGAGGTTCCTTTGCCTTTTTTGCCACACGTGATTCATTAAAATCCTCTTTCCTCAAACCAACTTCTTGCATTGCATCTAGAAGAACTTTAGTAGCATTAATTCCTTGTTGAATAAAATCGTATTTATGTTAGTCTTTTTCAATGGCTATGCAATTTATTCCTTTTTGTAAACATCATGCTAGTGTTGTACCTAACCATCAAGTACAAACGAAAAAATTAAGTAAACTAGTATAAACACATAAAAAGGAAAAAAATATTGAAGTTTTACAAGAACATAAAAAATATATGTATAAAGCACCAAATATATATCTCATATCTTGCTAACTACCTCATAATTTCCACCATTTCAAAGCTCAACACAATATAGAAATATTTGTCCCCCTTCATTGCTTCGTCTATATTTAATATACCATGAAAGGTCCATTTTATTTTCATACGGTATCATCTTTCATTCTCTAACATTCTTCACTGATTTTGAGGGGTCAATTGCTTGACCTTTACTGTAGGCATTAGTTCAGTTTTATTGAGTAGCATTCATAAAGGGTCTAGTTGCAACTTTAAATGATGTACTTGTTGTC
>APFE030390322.1:53440-124108 GCA_000404065.3 Pinus taeda | reverse complement strand
GAAGATTGTGGAATTACTTTAAGTTTGTTGGATGTAAGATTGAAATTAAAATTAGGGAAAAATAATATATAGCTAAGTTTATAGGCTTAGATTAACTTTTCTTAAATGGGGGACAAAAAATAAAATACAAATTATAAAAGTTAGTTAACTTAATTGCCTACTTGATGTTAAATAATTAAAATAAAAGTTTTATTTCATTTTTGAAGGAAAATATTAAAGGAAAATTTTTAGTATAATGTTTTGGAATAAATTTTGGAGAGAATGTTTAGAGGAATTTTTTTTTGAACAAAATTTTTGGGAAGAAAATTTAAACGGAAATTTTCATTTTCTGACTTACAAATTGTCATTCGGAGAGAGAGCATTTGTATTATTCAACATCTTTTATGAAATGTCATGGATGCATGTGATAGTGAAGTTTCTTTTTCCGCAACATCAACATCTTGTTCGCACAACAACTTTATTTGTATTAATGAATATAACATGAATGCTTTCACTATGAATAGAGAGTCAAATATTTCACTTAGTATGGAGTTTGATGAAAGTAAAAGTAATGGAATTGATCATATCAATTAAGAAAGTTGTAATTCTAAGGATTATAAAAGCACCACTCGTAAAGGGGAGGATGAAGAATTTCTTCCAAATGAGAATCTTAGAGGCACAGATGAGGATAATGCATTTTCTTCGAGTTAGGATTTCAGAGGTGCTCATGATGATGATGAATTCCTCCAAGTGAAGATTTCAAACGCACAGATGGTGATGAAAAATTTCATTTGAGTGAGGATTTAAAAAGTGCAAACAATGATAATGGATTTCCCCCAAGTGAGAATTTCAAAGGAATAAGTGAGGATGTTGAAGGATTTACTCTGAACAAGGATTTCAATGAAATAAATGAGGATTTCCTCAAAGTAAGAATTTAAAAAGCATTGATGATGATGATGAATTTTCTTTGAGTAAGGATTTTAAAAGCACCAATGACGATGATGGATTTCCTCCAAGCAAGATTTCAAAAGCACCATTGATGATGATGGATTTTCTCCAATCGAGAATTTCAAAAGCACAAACAATGTTGATGACAAATTTTCTCCATGTGAGGATTTTAAAAGCATAGACAATGACAGTGAAGGATTTCTTCCTAGCGAGGATTTCAATGGAAGAGATTAGGATGGCGCGTCAAAACCTATGAGTGAATTTTAATATTTTTCTAAGACATTTTATATAAATGATGTTTTCATGGTAACTTGAAATAAATATTTTAACTTGCATATGATCTTACATGAAGTTATGAGTCATTTCTATGATTTTTGGATTATATGAACTAATTATGAAGAATTCATTTGTTTCGAATATCCACAATGCAATAATAACTTTGAGAAATAACTTATGTTTCGTTTAATCAACTTAGTATTGATATTTTGATTAAAAGTAATAAAATATTAAAAATTAATGTTGAATTTTTAAATTACATGGTGATATTGTCATGATATTATTTATTATTATGATTTGATAGATCAAAGTTAATAAAATTGTTCCAATTTTAATGCTCCGCTAAAAATGGAATATTTCAATTTGATAGTTGACTTTTAAGTTTTCATTGCAATGAGACAAGTTGTGTTAGGCTATGATTTCAAAAGAGCTATACTCTTAGCTTTTAAAATAAAAATTCATCTTGGTGTAATGACTCTTTGATTTAGGTGTTTATTTTTAAAGCTTTTTCCAGTTATAATATTTGGTTCATAATGTCATGGTTGAAATATGTTGAAAGCATAAGATTTTTTATAGTCATGATATTTGGTTTTAATTCTATGGTTCAAAAATGTCAAAATTTAAGGTTTTTTGGAGTCACAATATTTTATCTTTAATTCCATGATTGAAAATAGTTATAATTTTAGGGTTTTTTGGAGTCGTAATATTTTATCTCTAACACCATGGCTAAAAATTGTTGGATTCTTTTTGTTTTTTTAGAGTACTGATATTCTATCTTTAATGTAATGGCTAAAAATTGTTGGAAATTTAAGGTTTTTTGGAGTCATGATATTTTATATTTAACGTCATTGCTAAATAATGTTGGAATTTTAACTCGCAAAAAAAAACAAAAAATTGATGTATCATCAACACTTTTCATTTTCAAGGTGTTTTTTCGTGTTTTTTGAGAAAAAACAAATGGCTTTTATTTCCATTACCTAAAAAATGTTGAAATTTTACCCCAAAAAGAAAAGAAAAAATATTGATGCAACATTAAAAAACTTCATTTTCAAGGTGTTTTTTCATTTTTTTTGCACAAAACTATGGTTTGTTTGGGCTAGAGTTATCATTTTGAGGTTACAGTTCTCATTAAGTTGGTAACTTTTCTAACTGTGCTATCAATTTTCCTTGGTACAAAGGTTGATTCATATTTTAATATGTTACTGTTACTATATTGAATGAAACTATTGACTTTTCACCTTTTGTGGGTCCATGTCCAAGTCACCTCTTCGATCTATAGTGGAATCGACAATTGGTTACGTCCATGTCTTGCATATGGTGGGTTTCACATACAACTATGCTAAAAAACAAGTCTCGAGCTCATGGTGACTGTGAAATTTCATCAAGCAAAGTTGCAGTGATGCATATGCCACCGTTGATGTATATGTATATATGTTTGTCTACCTTCCTTTGTGTCACAGAGCTATTTCCCTACCTTCCACAAAGTTTATGGTGATATATATATGCTCATCCTCCGCCAGTTTGGTCTCTGATTATGTCATGGAGCTACGAAGTTTATGATGATATCTATGCTTGACCTTCATGAGCTCATCCTCCCATGGAGCTAAAATGATGTCTATATGCTCGACCTCCACCAACTCGCCCTCTTACTATGTCATGGAGCTATGAATTGTGGGATGGTATCTATATGCTCGATCTCTGTGAGGTCAACCTCCAAATGTGTCATGGAGTTAAGGTGTTGTTTATATGATTGACCTTTGTTAGCTTAACCTCTCACTATGTCATGAAGCTATGGTGGTGTTTATATGCTCAAATTTCACTAGCTTGGCCTCCCATTATGTCATGAAGTTACAACAACAACAATGTTCTCAATGGTGATCATTGTATGCTTGGCCTCCATCAAGGGTTAATACAATAACAATTTTCTTAGCCCTCATCACAATTGTGATCTTTATATCCTGACCTTAGGTGGGGGTTAATATGATAACAATGTGCTCATCTCTGTCACAATGGTGATGATTGTATTCCTAACCTTCATTAGGGATTAATACAATAAAAATGTGCTTGCCTCCATCACAATGGTGATCATTGTGTGCTCGAAATCAATCAAGCGTTAATATGATAACATTGTGCTCTCCTCCATGATAATTGTGATCACTATATAATCGGCCTCTGCCATGGGATCACTATATGCTCAGTCTCCACCATGAGATCACACCCAAACTTAGAAATAATCCATCTTGTAAAAATTCCATGAAAATATATATATATATATATATATATATATACTTTGACTGCAAGAGCTCACTCCAAATCACAAAGGATCATATGATTTTACAAATCCATATGCTCTCAATCCATGAAAGGAATTATATTTATAATTTTCAAAACATTCATGGTCGACCATTTATGCCTAGAGAACTTGGAATTTTTAATGTTAAAAGGGAGGGGGGGTGACGCCATACATCCATGTGTCAATACTTAATTAGATCTTGAGTAGCTAGTTAAACCCCATGTTATTTCCATTTATCTTTTCATTATTTTGTGGAAAAAGTTGTATATTGGATAGGAACTTGCACACCATTTAACTATGTTAACAAGTGTGCTACTTTCATGTTTGTGATCATTGATCTATTGAGCCAATGATGGATCCACTCTAGACTTACAAAATACTCAACCAAATCAATTTTTGGGTTTTATCCCTATCCTTTTCCCTTTAGTTTTTGCCCCAACTAATGCTAACTTTCAATAGGCCATAACTTCTCATCTAGGAGGATTTTTTCTAACCAAAATATACCATTGGAAATGTATCGACGAGCACTACACAACCATGCTATCAGTAAGATCATTTGGGTAACTTAACTTAATCAAAAACTCAAATAAATTAAAGTGTCCATATCCACATGTAATGATAACTTTTGAAAGATCAAGAGTTCATATTACTTCACGAAGAGCCTTGCTGGTTATTTGATCATCAAAGATGGTCCTAGTGTTGTTTTCCATGTATCCCCTTTGACATCAATGCCATATTGTTATCATAAATGATAATAAAATGTGTAACAATCTCCCACTTTGTCATTAATGACAAAATGCCTAGACATTGATGGTCATTAGATGTCAAATAAAATCAAGAGTTCCAAGTAATGTGTTGTAATCTCTCCTTGCTAAAATAATAAGTGCAATTCCTACCATCTCTCCCATTGTAATCATTTTTTTCAATCGCTTCCCCTTTGACATCAATGGAAAAGGGTCACATATATCTGTAGGTAACTCGTCATGTAAATGAAACTATATGAGAACCTGTTCCCGAAAGTTCTTGAGGACCTTTCATGACCCATGCTTCTTTCTTGCTACCATAGAGTCTCACCCCAAGACCATGCTTCCACTACATTATTCTCCTAAAATTGTGCTTCTACTACTTACTTGTGACTATTCTCGATCTCCCCTTGAGATAATGCTACCAATATTGTTGAACTCCCCTTGCGATTTTGATCCCTTCTTGTTCTGTTATATCCATTTATTCATTTTACATCTAAGATATCACTGTCAACTTATATAATCTCCTCATAATTTCTTCTTCAAAAATTCTTCAAGTTTTGATACGTCCAATTATGTTCTTGAAGAAGCTTACTCAAGGGATTATATTTGAGGAATCAAACCTAATCTAGGTCCTGATAGGAAATCCTACTTTGTTGTACCATCTAGAATTAAGTATGCAATATCGAGCAATGTTACCTTCATTATAACATATGTGACATTCAGCATTGGTATTCAATACTTGTTGATATGGTTGGAACATTCTCTTTATTTGATTCACTTGTATCCGTCTAGGTACTTGATCATATCCTCTATACTTGATCACATTATTGGTCCATCAATCTCATGCTTTATGTACAAACTTAATACTTGAGTAACAATAAACATGAAACTTGATTTGGTACCTAGGAAAACAAGGAGATTTTGATCTTCTAAAAATGTTTCTCAGAGGGGTCATGTTTCCTTATTGTTCACTTTTGCATGAGACATATTCATTTGTTGGATTTCAACACCTGCCCCATTATTGATTATGGATGCTTTCACTATCTTTCCTACATTATTTCTATCTGCAGATCCCTCTATATTTTAACTCACATTTTTTCTCTTTTCTGGAGTTTCATTGAAAATCATTGGAATGAACCTGCTTGGCCTAATTTATTGCTTGCTTTGTACCTTCATAATAGATATTGCTTGATGCTATAAAATTATAATCAATCTCCTACGAACTAGATGAGCTAGGGGGAACATCATCTCTGGATGCCTCAACTTCTTTTCATATCTACCCTCTGTTTGTATTTGTTGTTGCTTTTCTACAACCTGCCTTTGACATCTTCTTGTAGTCTCTGCATCTTCTCTACAAACTCTTCAGCTTTTGCACTTCTTGTCTCCTATTTACCCAAATTTCTGAGCTCATATACACCTCTTGGATTCATTCCAAAAACAATCTGAAGTGGACTCATTCTAGTACTTCGGTTTGGAGTATCATTATAAGCAAATTCAGCCTGAGCTAGTGCTAAATCCCACTGCTTAGGATTTTGATACACTAAACTTCTCAATATTTTTTCCAAGCTCCTGTTTACTACTTTGTTTGAGGATAGTATGTTGAACTAAAACTGAGGTTAGCACCCAATTTCTTCCAAAGAGCTCTCCAAAAATGCCCTACAAACTTTGTATCTCTATCAGACACAATACTTGCAAGCAATCCATGTAATGTTACAATTTCTGAAAAAAAATAGATTAGCTATATGTGTTGCATCACTAGTCTTCTTACAAGCAATGAAATGTACATCTTGGAAAATCTATCTACCACAACATAAATAGAATCATTCCCCCTTTGAGTTTTAGGTAAAGCCCAAAACAAAATCCATTCTAACTGCACCCCATGGTCGGTTTGGTATTGGCAATGGCTGGTACAATCCTATATTCTGGCTCCTTCCTTTAGCATGCTGACATATCCTGCACTTCTCAACAAAGTTCTTAACATCAGTCTGCATTTTTGGCCAATAATAAAAAACATTCACCTAAGCAAAGGTTTAATCTTGTCCAAAGTGACCAGATAATCCTCCACTATGTGTCTTCTTTATTATGTTTTCCCTCATAGAACATTTGGGAATACATAACTCGTTGATTTTAAACAGTAAGCCTCCTTGAATGAGATAGTCCATCCACTGACTTCTGTTATGAACTATTGGATTATAAACTGTTGCATAGATATCTTTGAAATCTGCAACATCTTTCTACATTTCAACCATTTCTTCAAATCCTACAACACCCACTTTGAATTCTTGCACAATAAAACTTACCCTACTCAATGCATCAACAACTTTATTTGACTTACCACTCTTGTGTTTTATCACTGTTATACAAAAAAATGACCTCCTCATCAACTCTGAGGGGAAAGACAGCATGACTGAAGCAAAGACCATAATTAAAAGCCTTGATTCCACACTAACACTGGTTGCACACTGAAAACTTGCTTTATAAATCTTGTTACCAAGCCTAAGGGTGCGTTATTGACCCTACTAACTCAATTTGTTAGGCCAGGGGCAGCATTAGTGAAACTAGATGCAGTTCCAAGGGTCAAAGGAATGAATTGACTCACAAATATCCAGATATTTGTTCCTAAAAACACTCAAGAAAAGCAAGAAAATATCTAAAATCAACCTATTTTGAGAAATTCTAATCTAAAGAAAGGAGGCAAATGGGAAAGAACTAAAAAGCAGAGCAAGTTCATCGCTTTTGCCCTAGTGAACTCTATGAGTAGCTTGGCAACCCTAACTTCATTGCTACATAAGCAATGGGAGGGTCATTGTGAAAGGGGTCAGAGCATCTGAAAGGATATCCTACTAAGCTGTTGAGAACTATCTCATATCTGAAGAAGTGAGCTAGAAGGGAGAGAGAGAGAAGCGGAAGGGGCAAAGGAAGACTGATACAACAGATGGTTGTAATCACTCTTCCATTATTAATACAGAACTACAGTTGTGTTCCCTACTCCAAGGTGTCGGTGACATAGTTCATCAAGTTTTTCAGTCGATACTTGTTTATATGAGCAGTTTAGTTGTATGCAAATATATGTTCGTTGTGTATTCATATATTGGTTTTCAAGGTTGTATGCGGTGATTGTATTTTCTTTTCCTTTGTGTGGGAATTGATTTGGATCCAGCCTCGAGGGAGTTCCGCTTGGCTGCATTGTGATCTCCAAACAAATCTAGAAGGAGACTTGAGGTAATCCTCTTTCCATAATTTGTTAATTGATATTTGCCTATGAACATGTGCATAAATTGGTAGCATCTGCAGATAATCTCATAGTTTGTCGAAGGTCCCGGGAAGGCCTTTGAGGGTAGTTTTCATTCTCCATACACCGTGCATTTTACCCCATAGCAGAATTGGCGACTCTGTTGGGGACTATACATCTATTTCTCAGTTTACTCAGACTCTTCTCGGTCCTCTCCTCCTTCTAAGAGCTCCCTATACTTCTTCAAATCCTTTTCTAACCCACCAAGAATATTGTTGCATCATTCTTGTATACGTTCATCTCAGAAACTGATCTTGAAAGCCCTATTTTTGACTAATTTCCCACACTAACGTAGGTTAGCAGGCTACATAGAGCTTTATAAAGCACTATGCCTCTTCACACGGAGTGTTAGTGGGCCTACTAACTCTATGTAGCCACTGTTACAAAGCGTTAGTCTCCCAATACCTTGATTTTCTGCAGTGTTTGTGGACCAAAAAGGATGTAAAATCCTCTCATGGGCTGAAATAAGATCTATAACTATATTTTGTCAGCAAAATTGGTATCCTAGAAATTTATTTTTATGAAAAAAGTTTTGTCATTCTCTCTTAAAAACATTTTTTCTGAAAGAAAGACTCACCATTTTTATTCATCCTTTTGTTTAACTAGTTATAAGTTGCTTCATTTTGGTTTCAAGTAGTTGTTAGGAAACATTGGAAAAGAATATTTTGGTTATGCATGTGTTGAAATATTAAACATACATGGAAGAAACTATGAATATGTGAAAAATATGAATATGTAGAATACAACTTGCTTGCATCAAATTGAAAAAAAAAATCAAAGCATTGTTTTTTGCATGATTTATTGAGTCAAGAGTCTCATCACATTTCATATGCCAACTCCCCTACCAAAGACACTAATCAAGTACACATAAAATTTACCTAAAAATAATCAGTAACTCTTTATTTGAGCAAACAAACATTAGCTAGGCTAGGATCTTGGGATAAGAATGTGAGTGAACTGCCCAAGGTCGAAAAGCAAACTAGTGAAATTAAAAGAGAGAAAAATTCCTTCTACACTCATACTACCAAGACCACTCCAATAAAAGCAGAGTGAAATACAAGACAACATCAGACTGTAAGTGAAGGTAGCACGCCTTCTCTTACAAATCCTTTGGGTATTCTGTGTATTGGGGATCCCTTTGGGGATTTCGGAACTAAGTCGGGGACTCAGGTATCCTGCCCACACAGTGTGTTGTCTACAACTATGTCCCCCTCAGTGGTGTCTATGATCCGAGCTATCTTTAGTGGAAAAATTTATAGGGACTTACACAAGGTGACTAGGATGGGTTGTCCTGGTATCTAACACGGACAGATCTACTCTGTTTTTAATCTTTGGGAGGGTGCTTGTCTTCACAAGAGTACTTGGCCCCTCAATCTGAGGTTCAGGCGAAGCTCTAAAGTAACTGTAACCGTACATTTGGCCATCCTTCTCTGTTATTCATTGATATACTGGGTTTCATCTCTGGTGATCAGTGTTTCTTAGACAAGGAAATTTCCCTCTATTTTCTTATTGATATATTTAGTGTATTTTTTATATATTTTTAGGTACCTGAGTGCTATCATTTTGAGACTTTAAATGAATATCGCAATAAAATTTATTGATAAAAAATTAACGTTCACCGTGGCTACATCCGGCCCTCATTGTCACTCCAGACGATTGTTAGGACTTCCTCCACTCATTGTGGAAGATCCGTCGAGTTCCACTGAACCGGATTCCCCATCTTCGGGGGATTAGTCTCCTAGATCTCACATGGGATCTGTTTGGACAACTGACGATTCAAGTTTGCCATGGGATTTCTTTACCGAAGGATTTATTCCTCCCTTTAACCCTCCACTCATGAATCCGTTGGAACATGTCTTGGCTCTTATGGTACCAATACTTCCTGCTTCAGTAGTTGGAACATTTCCATCTATCTCGTCGACGACTTACGGGTTGTGGGAATTTAGGGACACTTTTGGTCCTTCACCACTTCCCCAGTCAACAATCACCACAACACCAGTAATGGTGAATCCCGCTATCCCATTTGTACCAGGTACAACCACTCACATGATACCCTCTATGAGTGGAACCCAACAGATGCAGGGGTCCACCCCTATGGTGTCAAACTGCATACCTTCGACAAGTGCCACATATAGTGCTCCCTATAGCACTCAATGAAGCACTATGGGTACAATTCCTATTTACCAACAATATGGTCGACCACCAATGTACAGTTCAAACCCCCAGATTCATATACCTGGGGGGTTCCCAATATGCACATGCCGGTAGGGAACGTAAAATTTCCCCCTCCGTTCTCAAGCATGCATGGTCAGTTGCTATTTGACATAAACATTCCCTTTGTCAATCAAGGAAAAATGGTTAGTTATAGGTCAGGCGGGAATCCTCAAGGGATTCCCAACCAATCCATGGGGGCACCCTACTCACATAATCAAATGAGTCAAGGGGGCACCGCTTATACTAGGGGAAATTCTATACCCTAGTATCAAAATCCCCATGGAAATCCACTCTACAACACCATACCTCAAAACACCTGCTACACCACGCAACCCATGTATAATATGGGGAACCAAACAATGTGAGGAGTGCAAAGCTCCTCAATTCATTCGTCATCACCATGGTCCGAGTCGGGGGCACCTAACTCTCTGCCTTTCTTGGCAATGTTGGATATACCCAACTATACAAGCTGACGAATGACCCCATCTATCACAACTTACAATGGCCACCGATCTCGCATAAAATACCAACAGACATCCCTAAGTTCGATGGAAAGCAAGGGGAGGATCCCAACACCCATATCACCACCTACCATCTTTAGAGTGTTTCTAACTCCATGGTGGATGATAGTGTCCGGTTACGTATTTTTCCCCACACACTCACTGGAAATGCATCTAAATTGTATATTGAGTTACCATGCGTGTCAGTAAACACCTTCGACGCTTTAGCAATGGAATTCCTAAAGCACTTCCAGCTACGCATTCGCTATGATACTGGGATAGATCTCCTCACTTCATTTCATCAGGATACTACCACCCGCATCTTCGATCATATACATGAATGGAGACGTAGGCGAAGGTTAGTCAAATCTCCCCTCCCAAACTTTCTCTTAACGGACTGGTTCTGCAGGTCCTTACTTCCACAGATCACTAGAGATGTCGCACTAGGTGATGCGGCCACAGAAGACCAATCCATATGTCATGCCCAGCACTTAGATTTGATATATTCAAAGTTTGGCACTCTTTACAACATAATCCCCAATGCCCCTGGCAACCCCAATTCTTCCACTACTACCAAATTGACTGCTCTTCTTACCACTGAGATAAACTCTATTTAGTCTACACAAAATCTCGGTAGTAAGAAAAAGAAGAATAAGAAAAAGACCGCTCCTTTAGAGTAGTCAATAAAGCAACCAAACCCAAACCAGAAGGTTGTTGTGCCTACTGACGATGGAAAAGATAAACCCGTCACATTTCCTTGCAAACTCTGTGTTGAAGACCACATGACCTGGCATTGTCCGCGTCTTCAGGAATGCACATAATACATTGCTAGAAAGGATAATGGTAGGACCACTACTATCCTGAATAATAATTTTCCCACTCAGCAGTAGCAAAACCTTATTACAAACCAACTGCAACCCCGACAAGGGGGCAATGATGATTCACAGCATCCTCAACCCCGACAAGGGGGCAATGATGGTTCACAGCATCCTTCAGCTAGTGAAGGATCTTCTACCATTTTCACATTTGAAACGGTATAACTCACTACAAGAGCCAAATCTTATGGAGCTACTATCGCTCCTGTAGCAGAACCTTCCTTAAGTCCAAACCCACTGCCGCCTAACAATTTTCATATCGAAAGGCCAGTTTCAAACCTTGTAATTCAACCCCCAAAAGGGGCACTTTGACATGAAACACACAATACATCTGCACGTGCCACCCAAAACTATAGCATTGTAGAAGATTTGGTGCAAGCACCGTCAGCTATGTTGGTGCTCGAAGTATTACAAACATGCCCAACACAACAGAAAGCTTTGCTTTCAGCTATTGGTGGTATCAACCCAGGGGATTCCATGCTTGCTATTTTCAACATGGAGAAGTGTAAACCTCCCCTTTCTCACCAGCTTGCATTCCAGGTGCATATAACTTCAAAAGGTAAAGGTATACACAGAACTATCATCAACGAAGGTGCTTCTACTTGTGTCATGTCGGCTTCATGTTGGCTCGCCCTGGGTTCTCCAACCCTATCCCCACCGTCGAATTCCCTGCAAGCTTTCAATGGCCACACTTTCATCCCAAAAGGTTACCTAGCTAGCTATCCCATCACCTTGAATGGGAAAACGGTAATGGTATATATTGAAGTCGTGAATCATAAACTCGACTATAATCTGCTTTCGGGCCACACTTGGATTTATTCCATGAAGGCCATTGTTTCTTCAGTCTTCCATATCATCCTCTTTCCCTTGGATGGAAAGTTAGTGATAGTCGACTAGCTGTCATTTTGCACCCCAGATTACTCTCCATTACCTAGCAGCTCCGTACCACTAGTAGGTGGTGTGCCTGACTCTTACGTTAGTATTGTTGGCATTATGACACAGGTTTGGCACTATGACACAAGTGTTATCCTTGATGGCAACTCACTCAGATGATAGATCACAGTTCAGGCTCATAGAATGAAGGAAAAAGAGGTATACACACATTCCCCTTGACCAAGTCGCGTATACACGTGGGTTAGCAGACTGAAAGGCGTGTATACATATACATGCACTTTCACGCAAGGAAAAGCATGTACATGTTGGAAAACTTGTTTTTGGTCCATGGTATTTGGTCCTTGGTATTTTGACCCATGGTATGGTCCAAGGTATCTTGTTCGAAGTGTTGACCTTAGGTATTTGGTCCAAGGTATTGATTCTAAGTAGTTTTGGACCATGGTATTGAGTAAGGCCTAAGACTATAAAAGGAGGAGGAGATCATTAGGCAAAGGCACTCAAGTATTGAATATCTAATGAAGAGCAAGATCTAGAATACTAGCCATTGGGTTATGGTGCATAACTGGATCGGAATCAAGGAGGAACCTGAGTGCTTGAAGAAGGATAAGTTCTATTGATGGGTCAAGATCTTAAGGCTTGAAGAGAAGTATCCTTGTGTAGTTTTGATCTTTTATCTGAATAATTGGCTCATGTCGTAGTCTGTAAATCTAATGATCTGGGTATAACTGATGTCTAAATAGTTGTAAAGGTTAAATCATCTTTTACACATATGTACGCATGTCCAGTATAGCAAAGGCAAATATACACGTTGATTCAGAATTTAAAAAATGCGTATACGCAGATCCGCCTTGAGGAAAGCGCATATACACACTGGTTTGACACAACCAAGTAGCGTATACCTTATGAGATTTGATATTTGAGTTTATTGTTGGTTCTAGTGGTTGTTGTAGAGTTCTGGGTTCTGCTCTGTGTTCTGGTGGCTGTGTTTTGACGACAGGGTTTCAACGATTCAGTTGTTGGGTGATTTAGAGATTGATATTGCAGATATAGATGATGGTTGTATTGCAGTGGTGATTGTTTTGTATTGATGGATCCAATTTGAAATTTTATGAAACATGGTCCCTAGAAGAAAAGAGAAGGTTGTAGCCTTATGTAGGTCAGCACCTACGTACTAGTAAACACATTAGCTAGTAAAAGAGCTAGAGGGTTGTAGCTCCGTTCCAGGAGAATCTGGAGAATGAGAGAAGGTTGTAGCCTTCTACAGGTAGAAGCCTACGTACTGGTATAAGACTGCACTAGTACAAAATTTATAAAAAGAAGTTTCTTATAAAAGAAAGATAGAGACGATTGCAACAGGTGGTTTTCAGCCAAATTGGGTTTCCACCTTATATCTCGTGTTCATGTGTGTGATTGCATGTTTTGTTTATTGCACCTAGTTACTGTTTATATGGTTCTGATACACAGTTTAAAGATCAACTAACTAAATTATAAGTTTGCAAGGTATACGTTGGTTTCTCTAAACACAGTTGTGTATACACGCAAGTTCCCTTAACTAAAGTAGCGTATATAAATCTGTTTATGGAAATGAAATATTGACTTGCTAATATTGATTCACCCCCCCCCCCCCCCTCTCAGTATTATTTCCAACAAGTATCGGTACTGGTCTACTAAAGGCTTCTTCCCTCATGGGTTGTTTCCCTCTTCAGCTGTCAAAGGTTTCACAGATGGTCAATATGCTTTCATCTATTCCTCATGAACAAACCAATCCATGGATCCTACCAGTTCCTTCAGACATTGACACATACGGAGAGAAAATATCGTTGTCACCAGTTGACTCTCTAGTCACTTTGGTTTCGACCAATGGTACACTGCCCCTCCCATAATCGCTCCTTCTTTTGATCCACTCAATCAAGTCCTACCTATGGAAGAAGCTATTAGATAGATCACAAGTTTAGAAGAGCGACCTTGGAAGGATTTGCACCATCATGTTTCGACATTTGATTTGGACATTATGCCTCTTCAAATCCTATCACCTGACATAGCAGAAATCATTTCCTCACCATATGCGACTATCCAAACTTTGGACTCGGAAGGAAACAGGGGAAATATTTCAAAAACATTGCTCATCGATATTTCTGTCATTACAGGCATCTTGGAAAACATACAGATTGGAACCAATCACAATCCTGAGGAAATTGTGAGCTTCACCTACCTGTTTAGGGACTTCCGTGATATTTTCCCTTGGTCTTATGAGGAAATGCATGGAATATACCCTTCTATTGTCAAGCATGAGATCAAGGAAGATCGAGCATTCTTTTTATGGTATTTTTCTTGCTCGTTAATCTGAAAAATCCTCAAGTCTCCTTCTTCGGGCTCGTTAAACTACCATGAAGAAGATTGAGCGTTCTTTTTATGGTATTTTTCTTGCTCGTTAATCTGAAAACCTTGAGTCTCCTTCTTTGGGCTCATTAAACTACTACAAAGATGAAAGAGCACTTTTTGAGATATTTTATTGCTCTTTAAAAAATATAAACATCTATGAGTTTTCATCATTGCGCTCATTTAATCCATACGACAATGCTCTGAGCAACTCTTTTTTGATCCTTTTCCAGCTCATTAAACTAAAAAAGACCAAGGGAGCATTCTTTTTTAGGCACTTTTTTCTCGCTCTTTAAACTAAAAAAATCCTGAGCTTTTGTCTTTAGGTTTGTTAAACTTTATAAAGATGACACGAGCATTCTTTTAGGTACTTTTCTCGCTCGTTAAACTAAAAAATCTTGAGTTTTTGTCACTGGGCTTGTTAAAAATATACAGCAGCAGCAAGAGAAGTTTCTTTTTTGGGACCATTTCTCGCTCTTAAATCAAAAAATCCCCAAGTTTTTCCCCTCCTTCTAGCTCGTTAAATCTATGAAGAAGGAATGAGCCATTATTTTCCTTGTTTTTCTCGCTCACTAAACTGAAAAAGATACATTGATTTTTCTTCATTTGACTCATTAAAATTTTGGATGAAGGTATTGAGTTTGTCGTCGCATGACTTATTACAAATTCACGACGAAAAACGAGTTTAGTCCATCACCTCGTACTCATAACAAAATGAGGTTGACATCTATTGAAAATAGGTTTCTCTTTATTCGGATTCAATAGATTAACTAACGGAAAATTAACTGATCCGAGTATACTATTAACCTTTTGTCGCACCCGGTTAACAACTATGACAAAGGGACTGCCATGGAGTTTCTCTTTACAATCTTTTCAAACTCTCCAAATATGAAAATACCATTTAGTTGTCTAATCTGGACTCTTTAAATTACACAGACAAGATATAGAGTCACTCTTTTTATGATACTTTTCAGACTCTTAAAATATGAAAAAAATGATGAATTTGCCTGTCTGGACTCATTAAACTAATTAGATAAGGAAAAGAGTCGTTCTTTTTACGGTCCTTTTCAGACTCGTTAAAAATGAAAAGATCGATGAGTTTACCCATCTGGACTTAATAAATTAATCAAACGAGGAAAGTGGATAATACAACTGTATTCCATATTAGAAAGTGTGGTTTGGCAGTCGTTCCCTTAAACATGGCACTCCCTCAGATAAACCTCCTTTTGACGACCTCTCAATATGAACCCTACCATCCTATGAGTTTATCCTATATACCCTAATGTAATTGCATCTATGTATCCTAACACTATGTAGTGTTCATGAGTCTAGTGTTGTCTTGTTAAAACTGTTGTCATGACTTCTATTGTTCAAGGTTCACCCATTTGTTTCCTCCATCAACCCATTAAACATATCCTTTCATCATGCCCTCCATTGTTTAGACCCAGATGCTCAAAAGATTCCTCAATAAACAAAATCATACTTGTCTCGTTTCGTGTCGATTGATGTAGGACACATTATTTCCTACCTTTCAACAAGTTTCTTCCTATCGACTTCAACACTCTATCTAGGAAGATAACCCATAAAAACATTCAGTGCCTTGGTACTTGCAGACATTAGTGGCAAGTTACCTTGTGTTTGAGTAGGGGTTCTCATTATTGGCTCCTAGTTGAGTGATTCTACGGGTGTTCGATGACAAAGACATCTTTCACACTTGTTAGATTGTACTGTGCATCTTGGAGACCATCACCATTATCGGTGGCCTTCCTCACGTCTGTTAATGGTCTCCATTATTGACTGGTAATCAGATGATTTCATGAATGTTCGACGTCAACGCATATTTTTCACATGTATTGATTTATGTTGTTTGGTGAAGTGGAAATCAAGACCTTGGGTAGAGGCTTGCATCATTCAGCCTTGTTTCCTCTCCCAAGCTATAGATATTGTTTTTTGGAGACAACTGTTTTAGGATGATCCTATTATGACACTGGACCCACATTGTGCTTATCGACGGCTAGTATCATCATATCTCTTTGTAGAAAATCACTCTGACATAGCTATTGAGCATGGGAATACCCAACTCAAGACATGATTTTAGCAGTTTTATATTTATATATATGTGTGTGTGTGTGTGTGTGTGTGTGTGTGTGTGTGTTGTATTAGGTTTCCCTTGCTGCCCAAAGCTTCTCTCTCTCTCATTTTAACAAAAAAAATATTGTTTAAGTATTTCGACCATCATCGCAGCCTCTGATCTCATACTTTAGGGGGCATTTGTTATACAACAAAATGACATCCTCATCAACTCAGAGGGGAAAGACAGCATGACTGAAGCAAAGACCATAATTACAAGTCTTGATTCCACACTAATGTTAGTTGCACACTAAAAACCTACTTTATAAAGATTTTTACCAAGCCTAAGGGTGCATTAGTGACCCTACTAACTCAAGTTGTTAGGCTAGGGGCAGCGTTAGTGAAACTAGATGCAGTTCCAAGGGTCAAAGGAATGAATTGACTCACAAATATCTAGATATTTGTTCCTAAAAACACTCAAGAAAAGCAAGAAAATATCTAAAATCGACCTATTTCGAGAAATTTTAATCTGAAGAAAGGAGGCAAATGGGAAAGAGCTAAAAATCATAGAAAGTTCATTGCTTTTGCCCTAGTGAACTCTGTGAGGAGCTTGGAAACCCTAACTCGATTACTACATAAGCAATGGGAGGGTCATTGTTAAAGGGGTCAGAGCATTTGAAAGGATAGTATACTAAGCTGTTGAGAACTATCTCATATCTTAAGAAGTGGGCTAGAAGGGAGAGAGAGAGAGAGAGAAGCAGAAGGAGCAAAGGAAGACTGATACAATAGATGGTTGTAATCACTCTTCCGTTATTAATACAGAACTACAGTTATGTTCCCTACTCCATGGTGTTGGTGACATAGTTCATTAAGGTGTTCAGTCGATACTTGTTTATATGAGTAGTTTAGTTGTATGCAAATATTTGTTCGTTGTGTATTCATATATTGATTTTCAAGGTTGTATGCAGTGATTGTGTTTGCCTTTCCTTTGTGCAGGAATTGATTTGGAGCCAGCCTCGAGGGAGTTCTGCTTGGTTGCATTGTGATCTCCAAACAAATCTAGAAGGATACTTGAGGTAATCCTCTTTCCATACTTTGTTCATTGATATTTGTCTATGAACATGTGTATAACTTGGTAGCATCTGCAAATAATCTTATAGTCTGTCAGAGGTCCTGGGAAGGCCTTTGAGGGTAGTTTTCATTCTCCATACACCGTGCATTTTACCCCATAGCAATCACAAAAGTAAAGCTTTGAAAAAATTCTACCCACTTGGCATGTTTCTAATTCAGTTTTGGCTAGCTATTGATGAACTGTAAGGCATGATTGTATGAATACAATATTAATTCTTTTGGCAGCAAATAATGTCTCCATTTTTTCAACGATTGAATAATAGCATAAAACTCTTTATCATAAGAAGAATATTTCTTCGTTGCATCATTCAATTTCTCACTGAAGTATGCTATCGATATTTGTTCCTGACTGAGAACTGCACCAACTGCAACTCCACTAGCATATGTTTCAACTTGAAAGACTTTCTTAAAATTAGGCAAAGCTAAAATTGGTTCCTCTGTGATTTTCTTATTCAACAATTTAAAATTTTTGTCTGCTACTTCTGTCCACTTGAATGGATTATTGATCTCCTTAATTGTTTCAAGAATGGGTGGACAAATCTGACTAAAGCCTTTGTTAAACTTTCTATAAAAACTTGCAAGACCATGGAAGCTCCTTACCTTAATATATTTCTGGGAATAGCCCAGTTCCAAATTTCTTGGACTTTCTCTAGATCCATCTTCAAGCCTTATTTAGAAACTACAAATCCCAAGTAAATTAGTTCTTCCTTCATGAAACTACATTTCTTCAGATTTATTAGTAGTTTCTCTTTCTACAGAGTGCTTAGAACCAACTTAAGATGCTCTAAATGTTCTTCTTTACTTTTACTAAAAACTAGAATATCATCAAGATAAATAATAACAAACTTGCCTGAATACTCCTTCAAGACTTCATTCATTAATCTCATGAACGTGCTAGGTGCATTAGTGAGTCCAAAAGGCATCACTAACCACTCATACAAACCACTGTTTGTTTTAAATGTAGTCTTCCATTCATCACCTTTTCAAATTCTTTTTTGATGATATCCACTCTTCAATTCTAATTTAGTAAAACATTTTGATCCACTCAAACAATCCATTAAATCATCCATGCATGGCAAAGGAAATCTATACCTGATTGTGATCTTGTTTACAACTCTGGAATCTATGCACATAAGCCATTCTCCTCCTTTCTTTGGACTGAGTACTGTTGGTACAAAACATGGGCTAAGACTTTCTCTGATTAGCCCCTTATCCATCAGCGCCTGCACTTGTCTTCCAACTTCTGCATTCTCTTGAGGAGTTAATCTGTACACTACTTTATTTGGAAAACTTGCCCCTAGTATTAGATCAATATGATGACTAATACTCTTGATCGGTGGCAATGCATTTGGCAACTCATCCACGATAATATCAGCAAAATCATCTAACAGAATTTTAACTTCTTCAAGAAAATCATCCAAGGTTGTGGAAGTTAAATTACCTTTGGTCTTCCCACAATAGAAAAATTCAACTCCTCAATTTTCACTACTTCTTGTAGCAGCTCCTTCCCACTTATCAGCATAATACTACTTCCAAGTGTTCTTTTGTCAGCATCGTCCTTCAATGGCAGCAATGTATGTTTAGTTCCATCCTTCTCCAGGGTATAAGTGTTTCTCCTCCCATCGTGAATAGATTTTCGATCAAATTTCCATAGTCTTCCCAGTAATGCATGGCATACATCCATGGGCATTACATCACATAATATCACATCTTTATACGTACCAATTTGTATCTCCACCTTGCATTGTTCTATCACAATAATCTGATGTCCTTTTTGTAACCATGACACTTTGTAAGGAGTAGGGTGCATTGTCTTTTCTAGTCCGATCTTGTCCACCATCTCTATAGAAACAAGTTTGTTAATGCTCCCACTGTCAATTATTACTTTACAACACTTACCTTTTGATTTATAGGTAGTTCTAAACAAATTCTTCCTCTGCGCTGTTTCTTAAATCTCCTTCTATGCCCTAAGCAAAGTCCTTCTCAATAACAAGGATTCACCTACTTCAGGGGTTCTTCCTTTTCCATAAGTCGAGGTTGTTTTGGATTTGCCTCAACCACATTCGCATTCCTCTGACTTGCTAGTTTATTATAAGGACAGTCCCACGACACATGTCCCCATTCTCCACATGTATAACACCAAACATATCTTCCTCAGCCTCTTCCTCTAGGTGAAAATCTTCCTCTGTTAAAATCTCCCCTCTGTGGTGATCTGCTACTTGAACTACTTGCTTCATGTTGATGTTGTTGTCCCCTTGGTCTGGTAGTTCCTCTACCTCTTACTGAGCTTCTTCCCCTATTCCTCTGATTCTGTTTTCTCAACATCTTCTCTTCTGCCTTCAAACCTGCTTGATATGCATCTTCAATAGTCTTCAGACTTAACAAGCTAATCTCATCTTGGATGTCATACCTTAAGCCATTGATATATCTAGCTACCTTCTCCATGTCATTTGCTTCATGTCCTCCTCTAATACTCAATCTATAAAACTTTTCTGTATATTCTTTAACAAACATTCATTTTGCCTTTAAACTTTGCAACTGTTTAAAAAGATTTAATTAATAATCTTTAGGAAAAAATTTGGCTTTCATTTTATTTACCATTTTGTCCCATTGCTTGATCTTGGACTTTCCTTTCCTCATTCTGGATGTCTGTAGCTCATCCCACTAGATAACTGCATGACCCCTCAATCTAGTAACTTCAAACTTCACCGTCTTCCTATCTTCAACCTCTTCATAGTCAAAGTATTTGTCTAAGGATCTAATCCAATCCATTAGCTCTTCTGCATTTAGACTCCCTTCATATGTAGGAATTTCCACCTTTGGTTTTCCTCCTACTTTCGCTAACATCTTGATGACTTTGGTAGTTTCATTGTCTTCATCTCCTTCCTCCTCATGAGATTCTTCTAAAGAATTATCATCTCCTTCATCAGGTGCTCTTCTCTGAGCAGTCTCAATTGTCTCCATTCTCATACGCAGACTCCGGACCTCTTCCAGTAGGACTTCATTTGCTTCAGGTCTTCCTCAACCAATGCCAGCTCCTCTCCTTGGCGACATTTTTGCTGCAACCAACCTTAGCTTCTGCTCTAATACCACAAATGACGCAGGTGGAAGAAGAACTCATGAAAACCCA
This sequence comes from Pinus taeda, assembly GCA_000404065.3. NCBI lineage: Eukaryota > Viridiplantae > Streptophyta > Pinopsida > Pinales > Pinaceae > Pinus > Pinus taeda. Next base: position 103,381 of record APFE030390322.1, on the reverse strand, counting down.
AATAATCACCCCGCAAATTCCATTTTAAATATAACCCAACCTTTTCCCTTTTATATCAGAATTCCTTTGAAAACAACCAAAAATAATGAAATTTACCTTTTTAAATCGACGCGCTTGTCGTACACTGAAAGTCAATGCGTTGATCCTTTTGATCGTCGATCTAGATCTGTGAGATCTGATGGTTGCCGAAGATTTCAGGTGAGGCAATAAGCTAGGGTTTAACTGCCCGATAAATAATTTTTATCTCTCCTCCGCAGGTATGTGTCAAAGGTTCAATGGGATCGGGTGCCAACACTTTTAAACAATTTACAACCTTTAAGGCACCCGAAATACCATTCACTATAATGTGACCGCTTTCGTGATCCAACGGTTGCGATTAGTTCATGATCTAACAGCCACGATTGGATCGGCCGATCGCAAATCGCAATGCCCACTGTCTAGACTCCTTGCACTTCAAAGCACCGATCTAATCAGTCTTTCGGACCTGACAACATATAGGCTCCCATAAATAATATTTCACGTCCGAACTTGGATCCAATCTCTGTTTTGCGCCAAATTTTAGTGTAAGTCTGGGTTTTCTCTTGCGGGGCCAAAACGATGTAATAAACTCTGCCGACCCGATATTGGTGATCCAACGACATAAGATTTATATAAAAAGACTCTGACTTCTGTTCATTCTGTGATTTAGGCATAAACATAGAAGAACAAAGGAAATAACTCTGCCTGAATACAAAGAAAACAAAGCACTCAAGGATTTCCACAGGCTGTATATGTAATCACGTGCACAACAGCAACTTATTCATAATAAAATAGTTATAGAGTCTTTCACATTGTTGGCTAAGTCTAGATGCTCCTGCATCAGTTGTACAATTTGATAGAAAATTGATGTTGGTTCTACAAAATAACCACCAAATTCTGGCAGAAGTCACCGAAAGTTGCTAATAGTGTGACAAAATGGGGCAAATACATTAAAATTATCCAACATGTTTTGCACCGCGGGTCAAACCTTTGACCACCCACATACTATACCAAGGATTTACAAACTGCACTCTTGGTGTGCCCTAGCACAAAGCGTGATCCACATTTTAACATGTTACTACTACTATATTCAACTAACTTGCTAAATATTCACCTTTTGTTGGTCCACATCAAATCCCTCTCTCATATCTAGGGTGGCATTAACGATTGGTTAATTCCATATCATGCATACGATGGGTATCATATATGGTTATTCTAGCACAAAAATATCGGGCTAATGGTGACTGTGACAACTCATCAACCTCAGTTACATCAATGCATATGTCGTCAATGATGTATATGTATATATGATACTCGACCTTCCACTATATCACAGAGTTATTTCTCTACCTTCCATGGAGTTTATGGTGATATATATATGCTCGGCTCTTCCATCTCAATATCTCACAATGTAATGGAGATATGGAGTTTACAGTGATATCTATATGCTCAACCTTTGTGAGCTTGGCCTCCCATGGAGCTACGATGATGACTATATGCTCGGCCTCCAAAATCTCATCCCCTCACTATGCCATAGTGTTTTCTATATGCTTGGCTTCAATTATCTCGACCTCCCACTATGTCGTGAAGCTATGGTTTTATCTATATTCTCAGCCTTCGGTAGCCCGTCATCCATTAGGGGTTAATGCAATAACAATGTTCTTGTCTATATCACAATGGTGATCATTGTATTCTCAACCTCTATTGGGGGTTAATATGATAACAATGTGCTTTCCTATGTCATAATGGTGATAACTATGTTCTCAACCTCCGTCACAAGTTAATATGATAACAATGTGCTCACCTTCGTCACATTGGTGATTTTGTATGCTTGGCCTCTACCATGATATCATTGTATTCTCGGCCTCTACCATGGGATCACAACGAAAATTAAAAATCACCCATCCTGTAAACGATCCATGAAGAAAGCATAACAAAAAAATAAAAAGTAAAATATTGCTTCGACCGCAAATATTGGCTCCAAATCACAGAGGATCATATGATTTTCCAAATCCATATGTTTTCAATCCACAAGAGGCATGATATTTATGGTGTTCAAATCATGGAGGTTCGACCAGTTACGCTCGAAGAACTTGAAATTTTTTATGTTAAAAGGAAAGGTTGGGGGGAATGCCATATATCCACATGTCAATACACAATTGGATCTTCAAGATCTTATTAAACCCCTTTCTATTTCCATTAATCTATCTATTGTTTTGTGGACAAATTCGTTGATTGGACAGGAATTTTCATGTCATTAAAATGTGCTAACAAATGTGATACTTTCATGCTTGTGACCGTTGATCTATTGAGCTAATAGTGGATCCGCTCTAGAATTGCATGATATTTAACTAAATCAATTTTTGTGTTTTGGATCTATAATTTGGAATTTTAATTTTTTCCCCAACTAATGCTAATTTTCAATAGGCCATAAATTATTGTGTAGGAGGATTTTTTTCTAATAATAATATATTATTGGAAAGGTATCGAAGATCACTACACAACCATGCTATTAGTAAGATTGTTTGAGAAACTTAATAAAAAACTCAAATAACTTCAAGTGCCCATATCCACATGTAATGAGGACTAATGAAAGATCAAAATATCATATTGCTTCACAAAGAGCCTTGTTGGTTCTATGATCATCAAAGATGGTCTTCCAACTATTGTCCATACATCACCTTTGACATAACGATAACACAATGTGCAACACGGGGCCTAGTTCATGTCTACCACAAATTTTGGTCTTTGGGATTTTCCCTTTCCTTAGAAGATTTTATTTATTCCTTAATCCTTAATGCTTCAGTAGAAACTAGGAATCTGGAGGTCCAGAGCTAGTAGAGGGTAGTTTCCTTGGAATTGGGTTGGAGAAATTTGAGGCCAAATTTTCCTTTTTGATATGATTGCATCTGAGAGTCTGAGAGGTCAAGGGTTGTTAAGAGTCGCACACTTCTTGAAGGACCAGATGTGCTTAGGCCTAGATAACAACCTATCTAACCTTAACATGGGGCTTACATAACATAAAAATGGTCAAATCCATGCTCACTACTTTGCATAAGTATTGAATCTGGGAGTTTGTGAATCTGGGGTAGAAAAAGGCACACACCTTTCAACTTCTCGAATATAGTAAGAACCAGATTTAATTCTTGGTGTTGGAGAGTTTGTACACTATAAGAACTTTGTTGATGTGGAACCCTTCATTGGGCTATTCAGGAGTTCTGAAATATGAGGTGGCATTATTTACACAATTTCTCAAGCTTGGACATTCTCGGGCTTAGATACACTAACACCACAACAAAATGTTGGCTTGGTAGTGTCACTAGGGATAGATCAAGTATATGTGGATTTTGTGTGATAGTATAAGGGTTATGTGGCTTCGTGGTGGGAATTATTGGAAATATGGTGGTTTCACCCACACTTGAAGTAGGTTAGAACTCTTTTCAATAGGGTAAAAATCAATCTAATTGGCCCACAAACATGGAGAGTGGTATCACCTTTTCACCCATGGAGTTGGATTTAAATCCTGTGTAAGTTAATTGGTTGAAATATCAGCATGGATGAGATTGATGGTCAAGATAGATTAACGGGGACCCCTTTGTGGTTGATGTTTAATGAGAAGGGTGGGTGCAGTTAGGATTAGATCCAACCCACCTATATTTTATTGAATACTAAGATTCATTACAAGGCCACCCTTCCAAATTAGAACCTACAATTGGGGGGAGGGGTTCTATGATACCAGTTGTTTGGTTAAGTTTGTTTCATACAGTGACATGGAACATGTTAGGGAAAGTGACCTAACGAATAGGTAAGTGGCCATAATAGTGCCACATGGGCCAGGAAAAGTCCATGTGAGTGCCACGAGGAGATCCATGAACTGATGTGGACCCTTCTCATTAGTAAAATTCAAATGGGCATAACTTTTTATCCATAAATTGGATTGTGTTAAAGCTTATATCGTCATAAATATCTTGACGGGTTAATCAAAATGGTGGGACAAGAATTAAATTCCTCAAGATTGAAAAAAAGAACAGGTAACGCCCCCCACAGCTAAGATAGCCAAGGGGGTGGGAGGGAGTGTTACAAACTAGTATCATAGAAAATATTCAACATTATATCTTTGGGAATAAAATTGGAGCTATGATATAGAGTAGTGTCAGAGATTTGGTTCAAGCACTACACTTTGAGGGCCAAAGTAAATTCATTCATTATATGGATATTGATTTAAGCTAGTAGTTGATGTACTTAGAAACTTGATGAACGTCCTATATGCTCTTTATTACTTATAATATGCAACTGACATAGGTTTTGGTTGTGTGAATAGCTTCACATCAATATGCTTAATGTTGAAATACCAATTTCATTGTTAATATGGCTATATTCAATTTTACTCACATTTATGTTTGTGTGTGACAATAGATAATAATACTGACTTGAAGTTTGATGCAGCAAGTTAAGCATGCAAGATTAACATGTATAATGGTGACTAGATTCCCTAGAGCATCCCAGCATAATTGTAAAATTTTATGGTTGAGTGAAGGGGATATATTAACTTATCTATTTCTAGTATTTTTTTAATAGTTTGAGAAGTTAACATATGCCAAGGCATGATAAAATGAAAGGGATGAACTAGTTCACTAATGTATGGCCATTGGATAGATACTAAATAAGGATATTCTAGATGAATGAAGGCATGCTAGGTGCATACAGTAATGGATGTGTATGCATGAAGCCTCGAAGTAGTCTATTGCCATAACATGATTTCAATGACCCACTAGAGAACATAACAAGAACAACATAGTATGTAGCTAAAAAAAAAAATCCAGTCAGTAGTTTCTCCAGATGAGTGTTCTAAGAATTATTAATTATGGCTCTTGCACACTTAAATAATTGTTTGCAATCCTGAATTAAGTACATGATTTGAGTGTATGATTTTGAGATCGCATTAAGGAATGATCATGTTCTAAGGCAATGGTACCTATATAATATATATTGAGACAACTAATATGCACAAGAGTGAAAAAAATGGGGAGGGACACTGAGGCTATTACAAGGAAACAATTTGGGTTGAGAGCCTACTAAGAATTTGGGAGAATTTATCTCTATGTGTAATAAAATTTCTATGCTTATTCATGTGATTGCTAACCTTGATGAAATTATTGATGAGCATTGGAAGTTTGTTATGCAAAACTACATGAGAGGATAGATGTGGATGAAGGATCAATCAAGAAGGACTTTCCTGGGTCCATAATGTTACGGTTGTGAAAATGGATTGAGAATGGAGTTTCCCTTAATTAAAATTTGTGCATGGATGATATATTTATTCAAAATAATATGAACGTGTGAATGGTAAGGAAATAAGAAATTGATACTTGTTATGTTTTGGATAAAATAGTGAGGTTACCTAATGAATTTCATGTTACATGGAATATTCATATGGTAAGTTTGCAAAAATGATCTCTTTTTGTTAACTACCACATGAAGGAAATTAGTGTGCTTATACTTATGCTTATGAAATTTTTTGTGTGAATAATTGAAACTAACAGATGTTGAAATTTGGCTTTAAAAATAGCAGTGCATGGATAGAATGGAATATGTGCATGTATGACACATACATGATGTAATGTATATGCACATGTTTGGGTAGTTGGTAGAAGACAATGTTTGAATATGTATATTAGATACCTAATTCAAATTCCCTTATGGAAATTTTGTGGAAACTTGTAACCAACTAAATTAACAGAGATATGACTAATATTTGAAGTTGACATAATTTTAGGGACTACTATATATTGCAATAACATGTATACAAAAATCTAGTTGGACTCCTTGAAAAAGATTCAATTGAGAATCCTTATAATGATATTCAAGTATAAAGCAAAGGTAAAAATGCAAAGGTAAGGAATTTGGTAAGAATTACTTCTAGTTGAATTTGGTTTATTTTGGTTTTCAAAATTAATGCAAGTATTGCATGAACTCCCAGGTAGGGGTATGGTTAAGCCATGGAGCCTTTAGTGTGAAAAGATTGCAATGACTTGTTTAGTGCCCATAAAAATGGAGAGATAAATTACTTATGAATATCTCATTTTTGACTCCTTGGCCCGTTGGAATAAAAGTTTGATTACATTATGAAATGATTAGAATGAATGTGATGCACATATATGATGGTATGATAGTTTCATTTCAATTTATTTGAATTCATTAGAGACTGATAGAATTTTTATGTGTGTAATAATTATTAAATTACTTCAGGAGATGTTGTGAATATTTGCAATGAAAATATTGTAGGTATGAACAATGACAATTGCTTGGATGATTAAAAGTTAAAATTGCAGGAATACAGTTGAAAATAACATAATGTCACCACCTATAAGGAAGCCAATATCATGACTAAATGTCTCATGTTTATGATATCTAGCTTTTGAATTAAGCAAATTTGACAAATTAAAATTTTATGGTTTGAAATTTTTTAATATATCACATGTAAAATTAATGTTGTGACATAAGTGGAACTATCGAGCAAGGATCCTAGGAGAAAGACTGTTGTGTTGACATTACAACCCTGTGATACATTAATTACATCATGAGAATAAGTCATAACTAACACCTTGACTATAAGACTCCATGAGCAGTGCATTTGATGTGTTCGAGGCCATTGGATTTTGTGTTTAAGCTTAAATGGTCAGTGGGAAGCTCAATCAATGACAAAATATTTGTGGTTCTTGTTGTAGAAGCTATTAAACCATTTGCACCGAGAAATTTGAGCCACTGTGGTGCTTGCTGGAAGAATTGTTAAACCACCTATACAATGGACTATAGACCCTTGTAGTGCTTGCTATGAAAACATGCAAATCAAACCACCTAAATATTGGATTAAATCTCCTAGAACTGAGCAATAACACATTTGGACCTTGGGTTAAGCCTTGCAATTGAAATCAAAGAAGTAAGAGATTCATTGTGATGCCTACTTCTAGAGAGAAGTTGGTAACCACTAGGACAGTGGAATCCATCTCCCAAGTGCCTACTAAGCTTTGGTGTGAATTTCCCTTGAGTAAGCATTCCCTTAGACTTTCGATCTAGATCAGGGGTGGTAACCTACAAGAAAGGTTGTTGTGTAGCTTTCATATGGTTGGGTAGAGAGTGGATGTCCTGCTTTTAGTTGCCAACCATTATAATATATCCATATAAGTATAAAATTTATGCATATTTGAATCATAGTCTATGACAACCCAATTATGTTAACAATTTTGTATGGTCTTGAATAATCATGATTGAATTCTTTTATTTCACTATAATATTCCTTGGTAGACACATTACATGCTTATGGTTATAATGAATGGTTGCACTATGTAGTTTTCTTCCATGTCCTTTATTTGCATATTGTGTTATGTGTTATGAGTTGAATGAATGTACTTGAATCGTGATAGTAGATACTTAATTCATGAATAAGGTGATAGATTGTGAGTTTATGCATTGTTATGGTATTGTTGCGATAGATGGTTATAATGGTTGAAATATTCTGAGATTGTATTGTTTGAAATATAGATTGTGGATTTTTTTTGAATGGTGTGCATTCTTATAGATCACATGATTGATGAATTCATCTCTCATTGTAGAAGTTTAATCATCCTGCTCTAGGAAATAGGGTTGGATTGTGTCATATTTTTTCAGCAAATAATATGTATCTTGTGTAAATCGACCATGGGGGGCATACTCTTATCCCTTGTTTTGTTTGGTGTATTTTGGGCTTTGCTAGTACCCAAGATTTTTTTTGGTCATGGCATGGTATTTTTAGGGTCGGGTTTCATGGCTTGGTCCATGTCTACTAGGAATTTTGGCATTTGGGATATTTTCCTTTTCCTTCAAAAATTTTCTTTATTCCCTGATATTTAGTGAATTAATAGAATCCAAGGATTGAGAGGTATGGGGATGGTAGAAGGTAGTTTTCTTGGAACCGGTCCAAAGGCCTTGAAGGTTGAATTTCCCCTTTTTGATGTGGTTGCATACAGGAGTCAAGGAATTTTGAGGGTGTTGAGAGTCACACACTTCTTAGAGAATTGGATGTTCCTAGGCCTAGATAACAACATCTCAAAACTTCACATGGGGCCTGTGTAACGTAAACATGGTTTGGTTTGTGCTCACTACTTTGTATAGGTATTAAATCCGGGAGTCTGTAATCTAGGGGTGGTGAAAGGAACATACTTTTTGACAACTTCCATACAATTAGAACCATATTTCATTCCTTATTTTGGAGGCTTGGCCCACTAGTGGAAACATGTTGCTATGGAACCCTTCATTGGACTATCCAAGAGTTCAAAAACCTAGAGTGGTAAAAGTTACACAATTACACAGGCCCAGATTTGGTCAGGGATAGATACCCTAACACCACGGTGAAATGTTGGTGTGACAGTGTCACTGGGGTTAGATCAAGTACATGTGGATTCCACATGATAGTATAAGGGCGGCATAGCTTAGGGGTGGACCCTACCAGGGATCTGGTAGTTTCACCCCACTTGAAGCAAGTTAGAACTATTTTCAACATGGATGAAATTACTCTGATTGGCCCATAAAAATGGTGAGTGGTATCACCTTTTCACCCATGGGATGGGATTTCAACCATCTGCAAGTTAACCGACGAAATATTAACATGAACAAGATCAATAGTCAAGATCGATTGAGGGGGACCCCTCTGGGGTCAATGTTTAACAAATAGGGGGAGGCCACAGTTGGGACTAGCACCAACCAACCTATCTCTAATCAATGACTAAGATTCTTTACATGCTCCCCCTTCCCAATTTCAAACCCACCATCGGGGGGAATCCACGGTACCAGTTTTTGGTCAAGGATGTTTCATACCTCAACATAGTGCATGACAAAGAAGATGACCAAACAAATAAGTAAGTGGCCATAGTAGCACCACATGGGCCAGGAAAAGGCCACATAAGTTCCACATGGAGATCCATGAATTGATGCAGACTCCTCATATTGGTAAACTTTTAATGGGAATAACTTTTGATCCATAAATTGGATTAATTTAAATCTTATATCGTCAAAAATATCTTTATAAGTTGATCACAATGGTGGTATGAGAATTAAATTCTTCAAGATTTTCAAGCCCCATATTCATATTAAATCTTGGAGATTGGGTTAAAATGAAAATGTATAACCTCCTACATTCAAGATAAGCCAAGAGGGTGGGAGGGAATATTACAAATAGAACTTGGGAATGAGGTAAAGAGTAATGTCTAAAAAGTGTGATCCTAAAATAAATTACCCCATAGATTAACCTTATGAACCTAGGAATAACCTTTTGTTATTAACCAAACTTTATAATTCTCCACTTTACCTCATACATTCAAGTTCTTCTTAAACACCTATTTGTTACCAATGTAATTTCTTTTGGCTAGTAACTCAACTAGACACCAAGCCCCATTCTTATCCAAGGATGTAATTTCCTTGACTATGGATTTTTTCTAGTGTTTACTATCCTCTAAATTGACTACCCGCCTTATAAATCAAGGATCATTATTAGTAATAGGGAATGAAAAATTAGAATCGAAATCAGTTGGAGTATACCTTTCTGGTTCCCATCTTTCCCAAACCAATTTCCTCAATACCAGAGCATGTATTTCATTTTCTTTTGAACCACATTCCTTTGTTGAGTTAGATTCTTCATATTACAACTCAAACTCCATTACCTATTATTCATATATGGGGCTTCCTATTTGACAAAATATTCGACCTCCCTAAGGATAAAATCTCAATTGTACGCAAACTTTTTAGCTTCTAGATTCCAAATCTTATAACTTTTTAAACCATATTTATAGCCAATAAAGATGCACATTTTAGATTTATTGTTCATCTTACTCCTACTTTTATTTGGAATGTGTACATAAGCATCATATCCAAAAACTTTTAGATAATTATGAGACCGTTAAGCATCATATGGAGTCTTGTCAACCAATGATAATGAGGATGATTTTTTTACGACGTAACACATAGTACCCACCATGTTTTCCTATAATTCCTATCCTAACCCACCACAATTTAGAATGTTCCTTGCTTTTTCCATCAATGTCCTATTCATCCTTTTTGCAACCCCATTTCATTGACGCGTGTATGGTGTAGTATTCTACCTTAATTTACAACATTGCTTATGAATTCCTTGAACTCATTCCTGTAGAATTTCCCACCATTATCTATACTCAACACCTTATTTTTGTTCTTTGTCTGATTCTCGACAACAACCTTGAATTCTTTAATTTTTCCAAATACTCAAATTTCTTCCAAAGAAAATAAATCCATTCATTTCTCAAGAAATCACCGATAAACCAGACATAGTACACATTTTTTCATAGTGATGGAACAAGCACATGCCTAAAGACACCACTATATACTAACTCTAAAATTTGTTAGCCCTTGTAGCACCTACTGATAATATTACCCAATTTATTTACTATAAATACAATGTTCACATACATGCTATAGTGTAATTAGACATGCCTTCAACAATACCTTTAGTATGTAGTGCTTGAAGGCCCTTATCTCTAATATGCCCTATTCTTTGATGCCACAACATCATATTTTCTCTAGAGGTAGGGGATTTTACTTCTTCATCTCTACCATAAGGAACAATGGAACTATTACACCCATCACTAATAGTCCTTTCCAACAACTTGTATAGAGCTCCACTCTGAAATATCCTCAACAATACCATTGATCCTTGAACATCCTATATGTTTCATCTTCAAAGACAATAGTTACAGCTGGGTAACTCATCGTGCTTACAAATATTAGTTTTGTAGCTAGTGCTGGAATGTGTAAAACCCTAGGTAATGCATTATTCCCTTCATCCTTAAGAACCAATTTGACTTTTCCTCATCTTGTGATGGTTTTCGAATCATCGCCAAGGAAAATATCACCTCCAGCATACATTTCATATTATCAAAACTACTTCTTATGGGGAGTCATATGAAAGGAGGAACCTAAGTTGATCATCCATATGTCATGATCATCATGTGTGCTTGAAGAAGTTAATTATGCATCCCCTCCTTCCTCTAATGAGGGCTTCTCTTCTTTTAAGGGACCATCATTAGATCCCTCCCCCCTCTCAAAATTTTTGGATTATAATTCTTCCTTAAATACCCTTCATTTCCACATTTCCAACATCTCTTTATATATTTCTTTGAGATTTAAATCTACCTCTAGATTTAGACTAAAGGATTTATTCTTATTTCTGTCTTGTGAACATCCACTTAAAAATGATTTTTTACTCTAACTTTTCACATTTTTCCACCTCATCTCCTCTAACAATATGGATGATACCACATCATCAAAATTTAAAGTAGTTGCATTACTACTTGTGGCTACAACTAAGCTATCCCACGAGTATGGAAAAAAGAAAAATAAATTGATACCTTTACGTTCATTAGAAATATTAATATAAATAAACATCAACTACCTTACCACAATATTGAAGGAATTCAAAATCTCTATCATTGAGTCACCATCATTCATCCTCGGATTGTACAACTTATTCCACTAGAAAAGTTTTTTTATAAGGGACTTAAACTAATACAAAGCCCCTAACTTATTCCACAATTCCTTAGTTGTTGCTTCTCCTAAAACATTTAGTATTATTGAGAGACAACTAAATTATCCTCTTTTCCTTCTGATCCAACTTTTTTTAGTCTTATGTTGAAATTCACATAGGTGCGCTACCTAGATCCAAGATATTCCATTGATCTTTTTCTACCAAAATATCTTTCATCTTGAGATTGCATAGCTCAAACTTTTACCCATTAAATCTCTTGATCTTTGTTTTTTGACTATTTGCCATTATTTTCTAACCCAAGAATCATGAACACGAAGCTCCCAATGCAACAACGTTTTTCACAAACCCAAGATCTTTGAACACTTAGCTACAAAGCATCCCCTTGGAGCCAATAATCTCTCTGTATTAGATTATGTTTTAAATTTTACACAATAATGAAGCTCATACACATATTCTCAATAAACAAAAAAGTAAAATAAAATCAATCACATATTACATAGATATTTACCCTAGAAATCCAAACCAAGAAAAGTACCAAATCACTTAGAGCCAAAACAATGCCAAAAATTGCCCATAATTTTTTTGGGCGCTTATCCGCACCCCCACTCCCTGGCATATATTAATCATATATGAGGTTAGTTATGCAAAGGATATAACATATACCCAACAAAATTCCTAACAAACTCTATGAAATATTTTATATCCATTAAAATTGTCCCATAAGAAGCTTCTGAGAATTTTTCAAGCATTGATAGGTTATGTTGCATAATTCTATTTTGCATTCTATTTTAACTTATTAAAAATCATATTTTCCTAATAATTTTTCAAATAGTTAGATTTTTTCTATTTTTCTGAAATCAACTTTATTGATGTATTATTCTTTCAAGACTTTTTCTTTTCCTTCTCTTTATATACTTATTACATATAAATTTCATTTCTACATATTTATTCTCATTTATCTTTTATTTTCCTCTTTCAATCCTTTAATTTTTCCCATTCATATAAACTTTTTATTTTATTTTATTTATAGTTTATATCTCTTTAAATACAATGTATATTTTTATATATTTTTTAATTTTATTAATCATATTTTTAACTTCCATGTGATCTTACTTATTATCTTTTCATCTTCTTGTCCTTTTATTTATCATAATATTCATATGCATCTCATTATAAATGGTTTCTCATTCACAATTTTAAACTTTTGAGAAATAAAAGTTTAACTATATTCTTTTAAATTATTCTTTCATAATTTACACCATTTTTAAAATTTTACCTATATTTTTATTAAATTTTACTAATATTCTTTTTTTTCCTTCTTTTCTAATATTTTAACCATTGAATTTTATACAAATAATTGCCCCTTTAAAATATTTGACTTCATCTTGTTATGTTAATTGATATTTTTGAGCTAAGACTTCTATGATCCATAATATTGTTAACAACATATTTTCGAAAAAATCACATAAGAAATATTTTTATCGACGTGTTTCGTTGTTAACAATTTCGATATTATTAGTATTTTTTTATAATTGATATTATTTTATTTTCCAAAATGAATTTTCCAAAATGAATTTGAGATAAATTTTTTTGTTATATATATGTGTGTTCTTATTTATATTTTTTTAAGCTTTTGTATTTTACATAATTGAATTATTTTTTTGAATAAAACTAATTTTTTTACTAAAAATAATAATTTTTTGTAAATCAACATTTTTTCTATTAATTCAAGAGAAAGATACATCGTGAAAAAATCAAGATCCATGAAAACAAGGCTTTATTCTTACTGGATTTGTTGGTCAGTAGATATATACAAAAAAGAACCAAGAATAATTGTTCAAAACTAGATAGCTTCATATCAAGAGCCCACCAAATACAAAACTGAGCAGAAACTAGAAAATATCTCACTTGCTTCATTGCATATTTTCTTAATTCAAGGCTTAAGCATTGTTACCTCCATCAATCTGGTGATGAAGTGCATCTTGGATGTGTGATTTTATATGTGATATTCACCCTTCAAAACCATCCATCTAATCATGCAACCTTTGTTGATTATGTCGAAGTGATGCTTGGCAATCTACAATGTGCCCGTGATTGTGTAGAATATCAAAAAAGAAATTGGTCATTTCATTGTAGTCAGCTTGGCAGTCTTGAGCTAGTTGGTCCATCCAGGCTTGGACAAGGCATATTTGGGCTTCAATGAAATCAAAAGGCAGTGGAAAATCAACACACCCAAGTGAGCCTCCCTGTGGCATGTCGAGCTCACATTCATATGTCGATTGATCCCTTGGTCTTTTTTCTCTTCTACCCTGCTGGCCACCCCCCCACTGATAGGGAAGGCCTCGTTGTCTCAGCATTGATAGCTTGCGTATAACTCAAATCTGACTTGAACTTACTAAGCCCTCCAAATAAGAGTGGACGAAAACACCTGAATGGCCCCACCAAGGCTTGCCAAGGGCGTTGAAATCCCCTACGCTTAATTGAAGATGAGTAACAAAATTATTCTAGCCATGAACTCTCTCCTCAAGCATTGCAAAGATCAGGTTTAGGATTTCTTAGATACCAATGAAAATCATGGCAAAAACCACAAATTTGCCATTATCTGTCAGCCATAAAACAACACAATTCTCCCAAAGAAGCAAAACAATAGGGTAGATAACTCCTCGAGGAGTTTGACAACAAGCACAACAAAACAATTCATCTAGACTTGAGAGAGAAGCAGCCCACACATCAGAAAAGAGCCAGAATACCTTATGGGGAAGGCAAATGGGCGGAGAATTACCTGTGAAAGAGCAGAAGAAGACCAAACAACCACCCAAACATATGACCTACTTACATCCCAGAGGAAACCAGGCAGGGGATGGAATTAGAATGCAAATGGAATCCCTTTGCCCAATGGCCCCATAAGGGATTCGAGCCCAGGTCCTAATGTCTAGAATATAAGCGCAGAGTCAATCCACTCCAGCACTTTGTCGTTGCATGGCCTTTGGGTTGCAATATGAGCCCCCACCCGCCAAAGAGACAACTTGTGACTCCAAAGAGACTCGCAAAGTCAGAATCAACGCCATCCTCAATTGTACCGAATTTCATTTCACAATAGTTACTTTTATGTGTCTAGACTAGCACCATTATTATTATACCATGAGGAGCCTCAAAAATATTCTCTCGATTGCTTCCCAACACTAATTGTCTACCACATTTATGCATAATTATTATCACATGAAAAATTAATAAGCCCTCCTACCCCATTACATTCTTTGTTCCTCACTCGATAAGAAATTAAAAACAATATTTTATTTTACATAATTATTTTTTATTTTTAATAAAAAAATAATATTTTATTAATTTAATATAAATAACTTTTATAAAGCAGATCAATTGGGAATGATTATGGCCCCACATGAAATTCAAAACTAAAATCCACTTATTAAGATACTTTTTATCTTCGCCATCCAAACTCATTTCCCAACATTGTCTACATATCCACATTTATGTGTAAGAATATTTCTCATTCATGTATTCCATGAATAGAGAGATTCTCATTCACACTTACCTAATTCGGTCGAAAAGGATAAAAATGATGTTGAAATTTATAATCATTTTTGTTTGACGAAAAGTCCGGTTCTCTTCAAACGAGAAAGAAAAAGCATTTCCAATAATTTCACAACCCACAACCCAAATTTCTTAAAGCTTCACAGCTCACATGTCATGTTAAGGCAGATTTATATCGTATTCATGCAAGTTGCTAGTAAATGCTTATAAAACCAATAATATTGAGTAATTGAATATATATATTATATATATATATATATTAATTAAATCTATTAATATTATAAAATATTTTATTTTTTTGGGTTGAAGAAGTGATTTCTAGTTTAATATGTAAAGATATGGCAATGCTATATGCATAAAATAATAAAAATACAATAAAAAATACTATAATTGTAATTATAATTAATAATTAAGTCAATCTAGATCCATTTTAATTATAGATTTACCAAGTATCGAAAAAGATTAACGCACACGCAAGCGTGCGCACACATACACACACACACACACACATATATATATGAGATTAAAAAATATATGTAGGATTTGATAGGATGATTAGTGATTAAGCTTAAATTTAATAGTATTGATAAAATTATAATCAAATATTTGTTTATCTTGTTTTATTGTGTTGAGAGGTGCTCTTTAGTTCAATATGGAAGAGGTGTTGTAATGCTATGTTATGTAAATAAAAATAAATAAATAAATAACACTATAATTGTAATTATAATTAATAATTAAACCAATTTAGATCCATCTTAATTCTGAATCTACCAAGTGTCAAGAGGTATTAAAAGAGGCTTGCATCTTAGAGATTTGATCCCACTTAGTGCTTGGTAGATCTATACTTAAGATGGATCTAGGGTGGTCTTATGTAGAATAAAATAACTTCAAATTAAAATAATAATAATAATAATATTGTTATGATTATTTTTTGCTAATTAAGGTAAAATTGACTTAGTCAAGTTACCAATAGTTAGAACTCGAGAGGGCTCGGACACTACCCTAGCTGTCACAACCCTTGTTTTTTTGTTGTTTACTCTTTCACCTGGTTCATAGTGGCTCATTGTTGTGTTGTTGCGACTCTCATGTGTCGTCATTCATGCCATGTCGTTGTCATCAGTGTTGGTTTGTTTCATTGCAACTGCCACATTATGTGTCCTGCCTCCAGTTATGGTCGATGATGTCCTCGATTTATGGCAATCTCTCTGTCGGTTTGGTCTGTTGTTTGGCCTCCCTTTCATGGTTCGTGATCTTTGATGTGGCTTGCTCCTTACATTTATGGTTGTGGTGATGTTACTGCTTTTGGGGTTGGATTCATGGTTTAGATATGAGGGTCTATCTGTTTGCCTCCATTGTCAAGATTTTTTGAACATGATGGGTTAATGTATGTAGGCCTTTGAGGCATATATTGTAATCTCAGGATTGTTCTCGGTTTAGTTATATGGGGTTTTGACCCAATAGTTTTTGTTTTGCAGGGTTTCCTTTTCTATGGTTTAGGGTTTGCTTTATGCAAACCCTAGGTTTTCGAAGGTTTTTTTTTGCAAAGGCACAACCTTATATGTATAAGATCCATATTTATTGGAATTATATCTAAATACATGTGAGATGCTTATCAACAAAATGTAATTTATATCTCCTTAATAATAAAATTACGCTTTTTCCCTGGGGGCGCGGGGCGGGGGTCCAAATTTCTGATGGTTTTTTAACTCTAAGTTTATAAGAATCCATGGTGTTGACCCATGGTATTCATGTGGAATATAGCCTATTTAAAGGGGGGAAGACTCCTGATAAATGTGTCCTTTGGTGTCATTGGGTGAAATATAAAAATTTGTAACTGTGCTTTTGCGTTTTGGTGGGTAATCTTTTAAAAATGACTATAATAAATTTTCCATATCATATATTTAAATATGAAAATTATATCATTTCAACTTTACACTTTATTGTGCCAAGAGACACTCTATAGCCCAATATAGGGAAGAGATGTAGGCATTAGATAATATTAATGTAAATATGTACAATTTTTTTAAATGTTGGGTCTATTACACATTACATATGGCATAGATACACATACAAAATATATAGACAATGAAAAAAACATAATTCAACACAATTTTATTTATAATTTTTATATTTTAATTATAATTTTCTTGATCTAATTTAACATATATAACGCTTATTATAATATATAATTTATAACCACTGGTTACAGTTAAAGCACTGTAAGTTTGGTTTTAAGCACTTGTGCAAGGATAATAATATATTTCTTAATATATATTAGTTTATACCTTTACTTTAAATATTCTAATACATATAACATTTTTTAATATGATTTATGTCTATTGGTTAGGGTTATAGCACCATAAATTAGGTTTAAAGCACCAAAGACTGAATAATCTATTTTTAATATAATATTTAATAATTTACAACTATCTTACGGTTAATCTCATTTAATATATAAATCTTGTATTATAATATATAATTTATACCTATAAGTGGGGGTTAAAGCAATATAAATTAGATTTAAAGCTTCAATGCGGGTCAGTGGCAAAAGCAATAGATGCAGTCAAGCTCGAAATTATACAAATAATGTACAGAGTTTGTAAGTCATCGTGAGGAAATGATTGTGTAAACAAAAGTTTAGTACAAAGTTTGCAGGTCATCGAGAGGAAATGATTGTGTAGACAAATTTTCAATAGAAATCAACCACTTTTCTAATTCACCAAGTCTTTACTCTCCTTTTAAACTTCTTCTCCCATATCTTTGAGAATATTTCAAATGGGATCTAGAGTTCATTTTTCGGCATATTTGTGGCATGGTTTTTTTGGTTTAGTTTGTGTATATTGTTTCATTTTACCAGAAAATAAAATAGATCGACTTCAACAATGCATCATAACTCATGGCTATTTAATTTTTTTGGACCATGCATTGAGGCTCATAATTAGGTTTTGAATCATTGATTACACTATTTGCATTCAAAGTGATAATGATCAATTTTGTACTGTTACCGAGAATATAAAGAATGTTAGCAATATGTGAAGAAAATTTAAGGTTAATCATTTTTATATGCTTTTATAACTAACTCAATTTTGTTGGCAATAATGTAGCTTGCAAAAAAATTGTAAATAACAATTTTATAAATTTAAATACAAATTTCAAGAGTGAGAAACTTTTATGAACTAAGGTTTCTGTGAGGATAGTTATTAAGAGATCTTCTTCCAGATCGAACATAACATTAGGATTTTTTCCTGTCAACATTTAGAACCAACTAATGTGGTTCATCATCACGACAAAGTGATATTTTTTTTAGATATATAGAGATGTAGAAATTTAAGGTTAAACACTTTCATATTTTTATATACTTTTTTAATTGAATTAGTTCTATTGGTTGCACTGTAACCCGCAAAAAAATTATAAATATAAATTTATATTTTAAATATCAAATTCAAGAGTGAGAAATTAGTTTTTTAATTATTAATTAAATAAGGTTTTATAATATTGTTTTGTTTAGGTTATTAATATTTTCAAAGAGTTTTATAGATAGTCTTAGAGCCATTAAAATTTAAAATACAAGCACTTTACCGCGCTATTTTACATTTCACTATGTTTTTATTCTCCTTTTACACTTCTCCAAGATCTTTAGGCATATTTGGAATAGAATTTAGGGTTAACTTTTAGGTGTATTTGTGGAATGGTTTTTTGGGCTTAGCTTGTGTGTGTTGTTTCACTTTATCCAAAAATAAAATAGAGTGACTTCATCAATGCCATCATAAGCAATAGTTATTTTTTTTTAACCACACATCTAGACTCATAATCAGGTATTGAATCAATGGTTGCTATGTTTCCATTCAGAGTATGATATATGAAAAATGTTACCAATACGTGAAGAAAATTTAAGGTTTAACATTTTTATATTTTAATATTCTTTTATAATTGACTCAGTTATGTTGGTTGCACTGTAACTTGCAAAAAAATTATAAATATAAATACAAAATTTAAGAGTGATAAAATTATTTTTTAAATTATTAATGTAAATAAGATTTTATAATATTATTTTGTTTATGCTATTAATATTTTCAAAGAGTTTTATAGATATCAATAAATCCTTTAAATTTTACTTTTTGGCGAATCTATGTTTTTCATTTATGTCAAAGTATTATATTGTTGTTTGTTGCTTTCTAGAAGCCTACTGGCCTCACTCTTATCGAATTTGTTGGCCAGTAGATAATTTCCAAAAAGTATTACAAATTGTCGTAAAAATATAACTAACCATAAACATAAATGAACATACAACCAAAAGTCTTGTAGAATCAAAATATAGCTTAAGACCATTATGGATCAATGGATTGTCCTCTTTCTCCAACCCCCTACCTAACTCTTCCATGTTGACGTAGCATAGTGGGTAGCTCTAAGGAGAAGCGAACCTAGGGATCAACTTCTCAACACTAAACTTTCCCATCTGAACAATGCACAAGGCCCCACCTACAATGAACTCACACCATCCATGTCCCAATAATGACTTAGAAAAGGTTTACACTCGAAGCACCAGAGGTGCACTATGTAGTCCCCCTGATGAAAGCCCTGAGGTTGAAGACAACCCACCGACCAGCTAGGTAGCTACCTCCTACACAAGACACCAATCCAAGGCCATGAATTTCACTGTATTATACCCTCAACCACCCTCAAACCAACATTAGAAAAGTCCCCAAAAATGCCAGTAAAGGGGCCAACTCCCAATTTGAGTTGAATGTGGTCGATTTTACCCAAGTCCAAATAGGTAGCAACAATACAATAAACCTCGGGTTTACAAGTGAATATTTGAGAGTGAGAGGATTGGTTATGCTCTCTCAGCCCAAACATCCAATACCAGAACAAACAAACCTTGAATGCCCACTCAGGACTCAAGACTACCATACATATATCTTTTATAAGTGCAGTCCAAAAAGCTTGAATGCCCAACTTAACAAAGATAGCACCAATTGAGTAAATCTGACTGAAAGGTGGCTTCAATAATACATGGTTACAAATTTAAAGACTAAAGAGGAATTAAGATGACTAAGGGTAAAATATTGAAAGGCCATGAACTCGAGACTGCCTTCTCCTGCATGTAAACATGAGCTTGGGGAGGCCCTGATACCCAAATCCCATCAAAATGAACCCAAATAAGGATTGATCTTGCCTTCCTTTCCCTAATAGGATGAAGCTTTCTCTCGAGAAAATACCACCCAACCGAACCAATTACCCTTATCTCCCAACACCACCCTCCAGTCTTCTAAAACTAGATAGGAATAAGAAAGCCTCCAAACTATCATAGTTGCATGTGTGTAGAGCCAAGGACACTGCCACCATGCAATGCTCAAACCCTCACACCCCTCGAGAAACTCCATCAACTTGCCGTTCATTTGTATCATCAATAAAGGTTAAGTATAAATGCCACATGTTTAATTGCATGGCATAGGTGTGCCACTCCACCCCCACCTTAAATTTCTAGGGCATAAGTGAGGTGTCCAATGCCCTCCCTTGGGACCTCCTCACATTGTTCATTCACTCCCATCGGGGATAAATCCATTAAGATCTTTTTTTGGTAAGTTTGGCATTGATGAGGCTACATTGTGGTCATGTCCAAGAATAACACCTAAATAGGGTAGGGAATTGAACCAGTGATTTAACATCTAGGAGTGCCTTAACAACACATCTCATCACCATCTATCCAAAACCCATGGACAAAGTCATTAAGATTTAAAATATAAACTCTTTACCACATTATTTTACTTTTACTACATTATTATATAATTTAACAAATTTTGATATATTAATTTATAAAAATAAATATTATATAAATTATAATATATTTTATTAATAATATGTGAATAAAGAATGAAATATGCACATTGTGTTAATATTCTTATATTGTAATTTATAATTAAAAAATGATAAATTGATTGATGACTTTTTCTTTCATTTTATAATCATAGGAGAAATAAAAATATAATAATAATATATAAAAGTCACAATATACATAGAAACGAGCTTAGACCCATCTTAATTTTGGATCTATCAAGCGTCTAAAGGAATCAAATATGTTGAGGTGCAAACTTTTCCTCAAGTTTTGCACCCAAAAAGGTACTTTGCACCTGGAGAGATTTGATTCCTCTATGTCCTTGATAGATCCGAAGTGAAGATGGATATAGCGAGATTTATGGAAATCCATCCTAACTTCAGATCTATAAAGTGTTGAGAGGGATCAAATGTCTCGGGGTGCAAATCTTTCTTCAAGTTTTTGATTCAAGAAAAAGATTTGCACATCTAGAAATTTGATCCAATAATGGTAAAAGTTTTATTAATTTTCTAAAACTCAAAAATTTCTATTTCTAGTGAATGTAACCAAATAAATAATAGTACAAAATCTAAAAATGTAAATAAACAAATTAATGGTCCAAAATTCAAAAGTATCTCTGAAGTGATGTGAAAACTTACTCCTTACCCATCACTAATTAATCATTCCAAATGACAAACCTTTTTTAATAATATTGTTAAATAAATATATATTCACCCGTAACAAACCAATTGTCCTTATTCCCACTACTGATTTGACAAATTTGACCAGGGAAAAAAGGAAATGATAAGTTTTCACACTGTTCGAAACAAAAAAAAGTAAGGACTCTCAGCCTCTCAAAAACCGCTAACTTGTCGCGGGAATTTTAAATTGAAGACTCTATATCCGTTGGACCAATACATTCTTGATTCACACCTCTCACCGACCACGATATTCTTCATAAATGATTCTGCAGTACAGCCGAGACAAGTCCACCCCAAGTAAACTGACCCGATCGCGGGAGAGCCGTGTTCAGAACGCGTCCAAACTTTTGATTTATACTGCCAACGCTGATACCATGAACACCAACGCGGGTTCTTCTACTCCAGTCAGGTCTGAAGGGAAACTTTCTCACACTGAGAAACGCAGGGGAAGAAGAGATGGAATCACTACTGAAATTCAAGGCAACGGCTGCACTAGTGTTGGTTAATTGTCTGGTCATGATCTACTATGATAATACGCAGATCCCTAATTTTGCCCTAAAGGTAAATTACTTGTTTTTCTTATAATTTCTATTAACAACATCAATCATTTTGTTGATAGATTTCTGGAAGCGAATTGTTTTAAGTTTAGGGATATTTTTATCTTGATTGCGTATTTTTTGATAGATTTCTGGAAGTGAACTGTATAAGTAAGTTGACACGTTTTAAGTTTAGGGGTATTTTTATGGGGTATTCTTTGAATATTGGGCAATAGGATGGATATGGGCATGGTTAAATTTTTGACTGGGCCTATATCAGTCAGAATATCAGATTCTTAACTCAGACTTTATCAAATTTTTTACTGGGCCTATGTCCTCCAAATACTCGGGGAATCCACAATCGCTTTAAGCTCAGAGAAATTTAGATACACACTCTGCTCATCTGCCAGCTACCCAAAAAAAATCATTTTGTTAGAAGATGTGCCAAGTGTCTACCCCAAACCTCTGGCTTTTCATCTCACTTACACAGTTCAGCTCCAAAAGTCTATCTACATTAATATAAACAACTATCAAAATCTACATTCAAACAAACATCAATCATACTGAATCCTGAATCCTTCAATGACATTGATATAATTATTGTGTGTTTGATTTATGAATCAGGAGATGGGTTCCATGAAGTTGGTGCAGACAGCATTCTATCACATGAATCGCCTCCATTTCACTTACAATACAGTGTCTTTAATTTGCAAAGGAATGTGGCTTGAGCAGCAGATGGGCAGTGCCATGTTTGGATTCACCACTCTTGCGCTTGCATTTTTATCCCAAACTCTCATCGCCGTGTTAGCTTCGATATCAGAGTACATATATCCTGCTGGGAATGCCCAAGTTGGATTTTCTGCAGTGATTCTCTCCCTGAAGGTCCTTGTGAACGAGCTGGATGATGAGCCCCATGGAGGCCTGAATGCTGTGTGCTGGATTGAGGGCTTTGTGGTGCCCTTTCTTTTCCCTGACAGAGCAATTATTGTGGGTCTTCTCTGTGGATTTGTGGCAGGCTATATCTACATTTATGTGACAGAGCTGCTTGTACCGTTCTTGGATGGCAATATTCCAGCTGATTTTGGGTTACCGTACAAGGATTATTCAGATAGTTTGAGTTGGATTTGCCCCTCCTGCGCGAACAAGAATGGTGTGTATTTTGAAAAGTGTAATAACTGTAGTCAGGCCAGGAGTTGTAATAACTAGGGTACCTAGGGATTAGAGTGTCCCATGAAGCGCAAATTGATTTGGAAACACACTGTCCGTTTCCTGATACCTTGTAGAGAAAAGCTAATAGGATGGGACGTTGTCGCTTTACAAATTAGGGTTTCATATGACCTTGGTATTGTATGTTTGTACGTATATGAGTCAAGGGGTCACCTTTTGTGCAGAGTGGAATAATGTGCTTACAGCTGCTTTAAGGCCCCACACCCACCCATTGGCCAGATTAAAAAGGTTCTAAAATAAAATAAAAGATTATAAATAATAATGTGTTTATAAATATAATTTGTATTATAATAAATTATAAGGATATTGAATTAATTTTGTATTTCTCATTTCACGAAATCACAATTTAAGTATAATATATGATATAACTTAAAAATATAAATTTATTAAATAATATTAAGTTTATGACATTATTAAATGATTGCTTTTTTGGAAAATATGTGTTTTAGATATTTTTATCAAAATCAAGACTACTTATATAAAAAAATAAATAAATTTATATATATTATATATTATTTAATTTTAAATATGAATTATTATTAAATATTTAAATATTTTATTTCATAATTTTATATATTTAAAAAATAAAATAATTAAATGTAATAATAATGTTTGTATTGTAAAATAAAAGTGTTATACATTATTATGTAAAAGAGAATTAGGAAGGAAAAATTATATCTAGACAACATAAAATAAAATATTTGATATATGTTTTTGTTGTTGTTTTTTTTTTAATAAAAGGAATTGGTAAATGCATTGGTCTCTTATTCACGTGACATTAGGTCAATTCTAACCACTATCACTATAATTTCTAGGTGAACTCATATTCACGTGACATGATGTCAATTCCAACCACTATCACTATAATTTCTAGGTGAACCGCATCACCCCCAACACATGGCCCACAAGTAAATTCAAGGGATTTGAACCTGGAACCTCTTGGAACACAATAACCACGCCACCCCCAACACATGGCCCACAAGTAAATTCAAGGGATTTGAACCTGGAACCTCTTGGAACACAATAACCACGCCACCCCCAACACATGGCCCACAAGTAAATTCAAGGGATTTGAACCTGGAACCTCTTGGAACACAATAACCACACCACCCCCAACACATGGCCCATAAGTAAATTCAAGGGATTTGAACCTGGAACCTCTTGGAACACAATAACCACACCACCCCCAACACATGGCCCATAAGTAAATTCAAGGGATTTGAACCTGGAACCTCTTGGAACACAATAACCACACCACCCCCAACACATGGCCCATAAGTAAATTCAAGGGATTTGAACCTGGAACCTCTTGGAACACAATAACCACACCACCGCCAACACATGGCCCACAGGTAAATTCAAGGGATTTGAACCTGGAACCTCCTGGAACACAATAATTTATCTTCACGATCATCACCAATTGAGATGCCCTCAAGGGGAGGCTGAAATATTTGAGATATGTTAAAATAAAATTTGAGGGATTTGAACCTGGAACCTCTTGGAACACAATCATTTATCTTCACGATCATCGCCAATTGAGATGCCCTCAAGGGGAAGCAAAAATATTTGATACATGTTAAAATAATAAAACAAGAGTTATTATTTTTTAAAAGAAAAGAAGAAAACTTTTTTTTCATTGTATTTTTTGCTATCTGCTTATAGGTCCACTCAAATGTCAAGTGTAGGTAACCGTTGGATCCAGAATTGAAATATATCTGCATCGAACAAGTACGCACTTTGCATATTTTTGAGTAGACCCAGATTGAAAAAAATGAAAAGACATGAAAAAACCACGCTTTTTTCAAGAAACATGTTTTTTCAATTTTTTCAGTGTGAGATAAACATTTTTTTCATGTATTTTTAATTTTTTCTGTTTGGGTATACTCAAACGTATGTAGAGTGGGTACTCATTGAATAAACACATTTTTTCATGTATTTAAAAAAAAAATTGGTCCCGGTCTACACAAAGTATGCAAATTGGGTACTTATAGGAAGTAGAATTATTTTAATTTTGCATCCAATGGGTACCTACACTTGACATTTGACCAAATCTATATGGATTGAGCAAAAATTACAATAAAAATGTAACTTTCTTCTTTTCTTTTAAAAATGAATAAGTCTTATTGTATTATTTTAGCTATTGTTTTATTATGTTTCTTAGTAGGTACACTTTAGATGTCAAATTTCTCATAATGAGTTTGAAGATAAGATAAGGGGATTTGGAACCATAATTTGGTAAACAAGGACACAACGTCAAAACTAACTATGATGCTTTTTTCATCAAGTTAAAGATGCAAATATTTTTTAATAAAACTTAGAGAAATATTTAATAAACTAAAATCTTTTATAACAAAAACTCCTCTTATAAAAGATTTCTTTGATTTTATTAAAGAAGTAAACATTTTCACCTTAATGAACAAAATATCATGGTTATTTTTTATGTTATGTCTTTATTTACTAAAAAATTAGTTCCCAAAGATCTTGATCTTATTGCCAAACTTGGAACTTGAAACCCTTATCTTAATCAAAATTTGCATCACCTTGAGTTTCTTCACCTTTAAAGGGATATGATATGAACAAATAGAAGGTACAACCATGTGGTGTTCCTTATGCCTGCTAATATTTCTGTGGAACATTTCAAAGATACGACCTTTAATAGATTTCGTCTTAAGGCCAAATGTTGATTCCTATTTGTTAATAATACCTTGTTGTTGGGACTCATGGCGATCCCTCTTTGACCTCTTTCTTCAATGATCTTAGCAATATTTTTTCCTATATCCTATTAACTATATAAGTCCAAAATGAAGACACACTCCTCTTTTTGGATTTTCTCATTACCTATCTTCTGAATGACACCCTCAGCCACTAAGTTTATGGGAAAAACACTTGCACTAACCATTAAATTTATGCTCATTCCCACCATCACCTTACCCAAAAATCGATTATTCTTAAAATTATTATTAGTTTAACCATTTTAATATATGATCCTCATTTCTTTGAGAAAGAAAAATGTCACCTAACTAAGGCCCTTGTAGGCAATGGTTACTCAAATTTTCAAGTCAACAAGGCCTTTCTCCCAAACTACCTTCTAAATATAAAATCTCTCATTCCTTTTCACCGCCTATAGCTCATATTTATCTTACTCGCTTAGAATTTACCCAAACCCAACACCCAATATTCAATTCCAAGCAATTAATTATTGAAAAAATACACAACTAAGTTCCTAACAAAAATATCAAGTGGAAGAAAAATGTCATGATCAAAAGCATAAATGAGACACATAGATTTCTTCCCAACAAATTACTTATTCATTAAAATTACTCAAAGTGTACTTGGGCTCATCAAGTTGATCAAGCCCTAGATCTATCCTTCGATCTTTATAGGATGATCTAGAACCATGTCCCTCGTTTCTCCTTGCACATTCTTGTGACTTGACACACTGGAGTATCACACTTGTCCTCGTCCTAAGGCTAGTGCCACTATTGTGTACCTTCTCCTCACCTTATCCTTGCTTTAAGCATTGATCCAAATCCCTAATCCTAAACCTGACACTAATCTCAAAGTGATTGATGACCGAGATTAGGTCTCACCTCACTTGAGATCAATATATATATGATTAAAACTTATTCACTAAAGTAAATAATTTACTTTTTCTAAGTTTTATTTTAGCTCAATAGGCAAAAATATTAATATTTTCTTTTTCCTAAGTTAAACTTAGGTTAAGTTACATCAACAACTTTCTCAAAGTAGAGCAAGTGTCTATGGTGACATGTGTTGACTTCTTTATAATACCTAGACATAAGGCTTGTGCAGAAGTTCCTTCCCGAGATACAAAATTCAACACTCCCTCTTAATGAGGGAGGTAATTTTGGAAGAACCTTCTCCACCTGGATTTGCCTCCAAGCCCATCTCAGTATATATAGTTTCTCCCTCTTACCTTAAAGCTTGTCCTATTACCTAACTTGAAAGTTGAGCTGAGAACCTATCACAACCAACCATGATTTGAGGAGTCTTATCACACTCTTGAGCATTTATTAATTTCATATCATACAAACTAAGTCTCTTGACAATACCTAAAGAATCACTCTTCCTAGTCACCTATGCCCTCTCTAAGATTGATCCTGTATCTAAGATCCCCTTAGATACACCAAAATATTGTCCCAACAAGCTATATAACTACGCTTGTCTAATGCTAAGAACTAATTTTGCATCCAAGGTCACTCCTTTTGAATATATAAGCACCCGTGTATCCTGAAATAAAACTCTATATTTGTTTTCCTCAAAGGTTAATATTGAGAGCAAGTATACCATAAACATTGGAACAAATAACATCCCTGTCAACCCCCTTTGATGCATGCATGGTGCTAACTCCACAACTCAGACATAAATATGAGCATGTTTCTAAAATACTATGGAACATTGACCTCATACTCATTATGTGACTAGATGCTTCACTATCTTCACTGGACCCCATCGCTCCTATGAATGGCTCGTTCATACTCTGATTACGTTTGAGGCATTAAGACAACGTCTTTACCCATTATGGCCCTCCACAGGTTGACTTGTGACACTTCCTATTTCACTGACCTTTCTTGGTGGCTACATGTGATGACTTAATTCTTGTGTTGACCCTGTACCTATCATATACATCAATCACTAGTGGAAATCGGGGTAGTGGACTTGGTTTTCTCCAATTCCCACTGATCTATCATTGTCGATATTTGCTTCCACACTCGAAGCACTACCTAGTTGCTTCACCTCATATAATATGAGATCGAGACCTTTTCCCTGAATGTTACCCACATCTAGCAAGCATGTGTTAGGCTTAGTCAAGTTGTGGGGCATCACCCTGTTGCTTCCAGACTACTGGTATGTGCTTTCTACTACCTCAACACTTGCATGAGACCCTATGCCTCGCACTCGAGTTTCATTTTCACTAGTTGGTGGTGAAATATTTACGACTCACTGTTAGCTTATGACTGTGGCCCTACCTCAACCTTGCACTTTGCACTAAATCCCTTATAGCCAGTTTAGTGGCCCGACAACACATTCTACTCACTGCTGATGCTATAGCCCAGGCTCCCTACTGGATGTTGGCTATTCTTCAATGATGACTATGCTTTATATTACTACCCATGCCCCCAATATTCTTATGTATCAAACTTATTATTGTAGTAGTGGCTTGTCACCTGCTCGACCTTCTCCTTGAAGGTGTTCAACCGACCAAGTGTAGCTCCTAGCGATGATTGGCTTTAGAAGCTCAACTATGATCACCTTTGTCCCCCAAGCCTCAGGTGTTGGGCATGTTCGCTCTGACCAGTAGTTGAATTTGTTGTGCTGGTTTTCTTGTTGTGCCTATCGATTAGTGTTGAGGATATTTCCCACAACTATTTTCCTTTTTCGTTGTGTGGTTGGTCAGCTATATGTCAGATATTGAAATTGTTGGTTGGTTTAGGCTTTCTTTTTTTATTGGTTGTACTCATCACCCTCCTACCCCTTCCTATTCTTGCCACCCTCCTACAACACTATCACGATCCTTCGAAAGCTTGTGTGGCTAGTTGACCCTCTACAACTTGACCTATGACACTTCCTATTTTGTTGACCTTTCTTGGTGGTTGCCTATGATGACTTGCTTCTTGTGCTGACCCTGTGCCTACCATACCATCAATCACTGGTGGAAATTAGGGTGGTGGAATTGGTTTTTTCTAATGCCCGCCAATCTATCTTTGTTCATATTCACTTCCACACTTTGAAGCACTTACTGATTGCTTCACCTCATGGAATCTAAGATCGAGTCCTTGTCCCTCAATTTTAGCCGCATCTAGGAAGCCTACGTTAGGTTTAGTTAATATGTGGGGCATCACCCTATTGTTACTTGGACTACAACAGGTGCTTGCTACTGCCTCAACCCTGACATGAGCCCCTATGCCTTGCACTCGAACCCCCTCTTCACTAGTTGGTGTTGAAATCTTTAAGGTTGATTGTTGGCCCACAACTGTGGCCCTACCTCAACCCTACACTTTGAACTAAATCCCTTGCAGCCAATGTAGTGGCCCGATAACACATTCTATTCACCATGGACACTATGCCTTAGGCTCCCCACTAAATGTTGGTCATTCTTCAATGACAACTATTCTTTAGATCACCGCCCATGCTCCAGGTCTTATTACGTGTTAAACTTTTGGTTGTAGTGGCCAAAACCCTAATCCTAACCCTAACCCTTTCTCAAAGTGTTTTGTGGATGAGATTAGATCTCGCCTCACTTGAGATCAATGGCTAAGATTAAGACTTATCAACTAAAGTAAACAATTTACTTTTCCTAAGTTGTATTTGAACTCAATAAGACAACATATTATTATGTGTTTTTTCCTAAGTGTTGTCGCTACAACAAACAACACATAAAATTTTCTTATGATCTCAAAAATTTTCAATTCAATTGTTCTTGGTCATTTCATGATTGGTTGTGTCGAAACCACTTTCTTACACATGTTCAATCCTTAATGTATCCATAAGCACACTCCCTTTCTAACAAGTTTAGTAATCAATATCTATCCTTGAGAATAACCATTGCACAATTCTTGAAAGTAAGGCTTGTGCAATCCATACAGAAAATACACTGCACAATCTATGCAAACATTAGTTGCACAATATCTCTTGATAGTCTCCCTCTTGCTCTTGGTTGCATTATATCTTCATTTCAGTGAGTTTTCTCAACTGTCGCTTTTGCGCACCTTTACTTTCGCAAGTGTCGCTTTCACTTTTGCGGTTGTTGCTTTTTCTTCCTTTCACTTTAACAATTGTTTCTTTTTATTTTTCTTCGCTCTAGCATGTGTCTCTTTCACTTTATTGAACTTTTGCAAGTTTCATTTTCACTTTTCTTACTTTAGTAACTATCACTTAAATTTTTTGAACTCCTATACGTGTTGCATTTTAGCACACCACTAGAGGCTACTCTACTACATTCTTCTCCATTAGTTGATCATATATATCATAAGAATATGCAGTAGACACTCTCTCATAATTGAGCACACTTTTTGGTGGTAGTTGACACTCCTGTCATACAACATTAAACTTGGTGTTATCTAGCTTATCAAGCCATAGATATTTCATTCAACCTTCCTAATATGATATATATATGTCTCCCTTGCTACTCTTTGCACCTTCCTTAGACCTGACAAATTGTAGTATCGCACTCCTCTTCCTCTCGATGCTAGTGTCATTGTTGTGTGTCTTCTCCTCACCTTAGCCTTTCTTTTATAACTTTACATTGGGCCAAAACCATAATCTTAACCTTAAGCCTATTCTCAAAGTGATTGATGGCCGATATTAGATATCATCTCACTTGAGATCAATGGCTAATATTAAACTTATTCACTAAAGCAAACAATTTACTTTTCCTAAGTTTTATTTTATCTCAATAAGCCAACATATTATTATGTGATTTTTCCTAAATTTTGTTGCTACAACAAACACCCTCAAAATTTTCTCATTAGAATTTTGGATCCTACTTAAGATATCATGATTTGTTGATTCAGTTGTTCTTAGCCACTTCATGATTGGTTGTGTCGAAACCACTTTCTTACACATTCTTAGTCCTTGATGTATCCATAAGCACACTCCCTTTCTAGCAAGTTTAGTAACCAATGTCTATCATTGAGAATAACCATTGTAAATTTCTTGAAAGTAAGGCATGTGCAATCCATACAAACAATACATTGCACAATCTATGCTAACATTCAGTGCGCAATATCTCTTGATAGTCTCCCTCTTTCGCTTGGTTGCATTGTATCTTCATTTCAGTTAGTTTTCTCAACTGTCTCTTTTGCTAATCTTTATTTTCGCAAGTGTCACTTTCACTTTTACGACTGTTTCTTTTGCTTTCTTTCACTTTAACAAGTGTTTATTTTTATTTTTCTTCACTCTAGCATGTGTCTCTTTCACTTTCTTTAGCTTTTGCAAGTGTTGTTTTCACTTTTTTTTATTGTCACAACTATCATTTTAATTGTTTTAACTCTTGCATGTGTTGCATTTTAGCACTCCACTAGAAGATACTCTACCACATTATTCTGCGTTAGATGATCATATATATCATAATAATGTGCACCAGACACTCTCTCATAATTGAGCGCACTTTCTAGTTGTAGTCAACACTCCTGTCATAAAGTGTATCTTGTGTGTCGCAAATTGACATTCCAATTGTTGCACTAAGAAAAGTGTCACTTTGTTGTCATTTCAAGGTATGCATGTGGATATTGAGTTATATGTATGTGATTTGTTTTTGTTTCAAGGTATACATGTGTTGATATTATTTGAGTGTGAGATAATCATTTTAGGACTTGTTTGCATGTATTTTTCATTCTTGTCTTACTGATCCCATACTTAGTCATGTTGGAGCTTTCACTATCTTTGCAAATTGCTCAATATTTGAAAAATATTTTTGTCCCTTGGAATTGCAAACTACACAGTCCTAATCCATAGTGAAGCATCCTCTTCCTCTTGAAACTGCACATTGCACATCATACACAACAATCTCCCTCCACTAGCACACTGAGCAACATTGATTTTTAGGCTATCAATCTAGTTGCCTAACCTTGACACCTATGCAATTCATGTTCTCTCTTGCCTTGAATTGTGCATTGCATAGTTGCAATGGGAAGTGAGGCCTCTCTATATCAGTAACTTTCCCAACAGTGAAGCTTCCTAATCCTTACCTTCAGTTACTACATATTGAATAGTTTCAGTAAGAAACCTTGACTCCTTGTCCCTCTAAAGTGCTCAACTATGTATTTCTCTTCATTAGGTGGGCCTCCTATTACGCATTGCATAGTTCCATTGAGCAAGGGATCACTTATGGGTCACTAAAGTCCTCATCTTCACAAATCAATGACCTTGTCTCTCAATCACTGCGCATTACATAGTTACAGTGACTAGTCATGCTCCTCCTGTTGACTGAGATCCCTCACCGCACAATCCTTTGACTTGGCTTACTCCCTACTATGCACTGCGCAGTTCCTGTGGAAAATGAGGCCTTACCCTTTTCCTTGTGATGCCCAGCTTTTCAATCCATATCTCTGCCTCTTTCAACACTCCTCATCGTACATCATCAGTTAACAAGCTTAGTACCTTGCCTCATAGACTCCCTCATTGTGTAGGAATATTTTTCATGCTCTCCTGTACTATGCATTGCATAGTTCCAATCAGTATTGAGGCATCTGTGAGTCCCTATAGACCTAAACTATGAAATTCCAAACCTCTTTCTATCAAAACCCCTGCATGTTGTCTCATCTCAATCAACATCTTCCATAAGTAAGAAGAGGTATAATAGGTAGTTTTTTGATTGATGTTGGCTTGTCATGAGTGTTCTTCATATGTAGGTATTATCATTACAACATGATAGGGTAATGCTTAAGAGAGGCCATCAAGGAGAAGCTATAGGAGAGCACGTGCAAAGAAGGAGCAAAAGCAGAACCATCATGAAGAAACCTTGGACCATGATAGTGTGGTGGAACCTCATGTTGACTTGGAAGGTTCTGATACTCATCCAAATTCTTTGGGGAATGAAGATGAAGAACAAGAAAATATCCATCATGAAGAAATCAAAGTCATAGCAGTAAAGATAAGAGTTTGGCATTGCCACATCATCATGTCATTCCATGTCATCATTTCCAAGTCATGGCTTGTAAATGTGTC
The DNA here is from genome assembly GCA_000404065.3 of Pinus taeda. Lineage (NCBI taxonomy): Eukaryota > Viridiplantae > Streptophyta > Pinopsida > Pinales > Pinaceae > Pinus > Pinus taeda. Next base: position 70,291 of record APFE030390322.1, on the reverse strand, counting down.
ATCACAATGTCATGTGTGTCAATGTGTCTTGCCACATTATTTGTGGAATGTAATTGTGTAATTTCCTAAAATGAGAAATTGTAACATGTGTTGAAGCCCAAGGGTCCCACATGGAATGTGAAAGGTTGCTACAAAGTTCTAAAGTCATGTAGAAGCTCAAAGGTCATATATGAATTTGAAAACTCATAATAGAAGCTCAAGAATCACGAGGGAGGTGGAAAGTCACCTCATTTGTTATAAATACACCCTGATAACTCAAGGAAAGGGACTTTTGGAACTTGAACTTTTCACCTCGACTTCTCTAGCTCAACATAGGAGAGAAGTGTTAGTTTTTGTAGCATCAAATGGTGTTCTAGTCTCGACAGTTGTCAGAGAGGCTAAGAAAAACTAGGACTCCAAAACCTAGAAAAGGGTTCAAGAAAATCCACCTAGAAATGCCTTAATTAAGTTAATTAAGCAGTAACTAAATTTTTCCTGAGTCTAACCTAGGAAAAATGATTAATAATAGAAATTAATTGAGGAAGGTGAGATTTATTTAAAAAATCACATGGATTGACTAGGAAATAGTCATAGCCATTTATCAAGATTTAATCTTGGTCCTTGGAGTCCCATATTGAGATTACAATAAGAAGTCAATGGGTAGATGGAGGAACACACATTGTAGATACTCAATGATCTAGACAGTTCGATACTATAGTTTAGGTGATCAATAAGAGATATTGAATAGCTAGTGTGAGAGGGTCAAAGATAGCAATCCAGAGGAATATTTCTAGTTCCGAAGAGGTAAAAACAAGTGACAAAAATATTCAATGGTGAAGCTAGCCTAGAAATACCGCAAAGGTTGTGTGGATTTTTCTTACGAGTCACAATTAGGGATGCGTGGGTTTTCCAAGTATAGCCATGAGGATCACATGGGTTTTCCTAGCACAATTACATGGATTGCAAGAAATAGAAACACCATGCACATGGGTTGGACAACCTTTTCTCATAGGGAGACAGAGGTCAAGGTTTGTTTGTGGAGTGAGAGAATTTTCTCTCCAAATATTTTTTTCAAATTCTTGTTGATTGGATAGCTAGTAGGGCTTCTAAAGATTGTACATAGAATTCACTACTACGTAATAAAATAAACCCTCATTTGCTACACCAATTTTCCCACATTTTGTTTCTCCGGGGACATTTGTCCAAAAATAATGGTGTCAATATTTTTGTGTGTGCTAACATTTCTTAGTTCCTATTTTTTCTTCCACAGGTTAATTTCTATGGTGAAGAAATTGCAGTGTGAATATTTTTTTATTTTGTTGTAAAAAAAATAAAGTACATAATTAATTTATCAGTTAGAAGAAATATTTATAGTTGCTGCATTTCAAGGAATTTTCACAAGAATATCTTTCTTTGGAGGAGCAAGTGGTGACTTAATGTTCCATTATTGGGACTAGTGTGGTAGCATTATAATTATATATATTGGCACTTTCACATAATATATGAAGCTCTCATAGTAGATGCACTTTCATGCATATGTCGTGAATGATTGTGAGACTATTCTTGTATTGTTTGTGGTGTATGTTTATGTTAAGACATACTAATGAAAATGAACTATTTCATTAGATTTGGTATGTTCTTGTTGAATGCACGTTTTTACTTACTTTTATGATCGTTGTCGTCTTGTGACCTACTTTGTAGGTTAATTAACGATCCTCTTATGCTCTTCTGTCTCTGTTTTAGGATGGTACTGTTACTTTCCTTCTAGAGGCTCACTCCCTCTTTCCTTGTCATGAAAGCACCTTATATACATTGCAATTGTATGCCTCATAGTGCCAATTTACTTTCTTGTTTCAAAGATTGTTGTATAAACTCTTATGTTAATAATTGCAGCCAAGGAAGATTCTTAAGAATAATGCAACCCAGTAATATTTACTATTGGGGCTCCTACTCCAAATGGTGTGAGGTTAAATTGGTGTTGGAAATATTTTAACTATTGAGGGGGGGGGGGGGGGGGGGGGTGTTGAATATGTAGTGATGGTCTTTAATCAATTTTCACCAATTTATACTTTTGCCTCAATGTAAATTATCCATGCACATCCAAAACATAAGATCATCAAGCAAAAACAAATTAAAATCATAACAATATTGAGAAATAACCATGAGAAATACAAGCATTCATCCTCAAGAACACAAGTATTTCTGGCGGAAAAACTTTCAGGAGAAAACCACTGCCCTGTTGTTGTGTTGCTCAAATATTTTATTAATCTACTAAACAAATTTACATGGATTATCTTACACCCATATGATGGAATATTTGGCTTCCTCTACAATATGTTGGTATTTATCAATTCAGAACTCTGTTTCTCTCACAGTACAGACTACCATCCATGGGAAGATCCCATGACCAATGATCCTCGCCAAACCACCATTGGACTATCCAACTCCTATTAGATGGATAAAACTCTTCCTACAATGAATAAGCCAAATCATTGTCTATATTGAAACCTCTATGCCTTCACTTCCTCCATGTGAGCCACATTTCATATATTTTCAAACCGGGTTCTCAATTCACTCAACATGAGCAATCAAATAGCTCTAGCATTCTACTCATCAAATCTAACTCGGAGAAGGGAATTTCTTCACAACTTAAACACACCAAACATTCTCTCCAACACATTTCAATCTTCCAAATTTATTCCACAACCAACACACAAATTTTGTATCTTCTTCTCAACTCTATTGTTGATTTCTACTCACAAATATTTGATATATATCTTCACTAACTATGTGAGCAGTTGCTGCATACTCTACTCACTCACAATTCTCTCATAATATCATCCTCACACACTCTCCAAGAAACCAACCAAATGAACTCAAAGCCTTCTTCTATGTAACATTTCTTGAGATGATTAACTCAGTAAATGAAACAAGTTACGGAAAACTCAATTAATTTGTTCACATGCTTCAGATTTGGTTGAGTAAGGATTCTTGACCAAATCAATCACTAAATCCACTATCCATTTGATATATTCAACCTTGATTGGCTTCTAGAGGGCCTGTTAGGATTCCAAGAAACTCTCCTAGGTTGTAGCTCGGAGATGCCTGGTAGCATATAAATTCAACTATTGTTGCAGGTTTAATGGAATGAATGATGGTTTGGTTCAAGCCAGATAACCACTTCTACTTTGTTTCACTCCAGACATGCGTAAACACCCTTAGACTACAAGACTTTAGACCACCAAATGCTCACAATTTAGATAGTGGGTGAATATGGAGAATACTAACCACACCAGCAGATGCACAAGACCATGTTATGGTCGGCCGCAACTAGTAAAGAAACCTATAAATCTAATCTACTAATGCACAGACAGGATGACAACTCTCTTGCATCAGATAGAAAGAAACCTTAGTAACCTATTGAGTGATGCATTCAACCATTTAACACAGAGATAAGATGACAGTTATCTAGTGCTAAACCTTAAAAGATCAAGAACATAGCATATCAGGCACAAGCTTAGAACAGAGGAAAATGGAAAGTGAGTAGTTAACAGAAAAAGAAGCTTGTATTAGCTGAAAAATGAAGACGAGACGCTGCAAGTGACAAAATATCTATAGTCTCCAAAAGTTGAACCTTACATCAGATGCCAACCCTGATTACATCTAGTTTCTGAGTATTTATAGACCCACATTACAAGGGCACTTGGCCTTTTAGGTATGGGGGATTCATAATTGACCACCAACCACATTTAACTACCTAATGGAGTCTTTGAACATGCTTGCTTACTTCAGTGAGTGAATATGATCTGCTCAGTTGTTGTGCTGTCCTTTTTGGTTGTTAGAGTGCTTGTATCAGTGGAGTCCATAACTGATAAATTCAGTTATGGGATCATGCTGTGTCCTTTTCCCCATTGTTCATGTCTTTTGTTAAATATGGTTGTTGGGAACTGACTGTGACTGGTACTAGAAAACTGGTTATATCCTTCCTCGGGCAACAGAGTGGTCAAGGCCATGGAATGCATGGCAAACAGACAGTCGGGATGAGAGGGAAGAGTGGTCGTTGGATCGAGGAAATGGATGGCAAAGATGGCTCGACGGAGGCTACCGATCGAGGTGAATGGGGGCCATTAGATCTTCAGAGGACAGATCAGACGGTCATCAGGAAGTGAAACTGCACGGTCGTTTAATAGACACGGCAGGTTGGTCGGGCGGTAAATGGTATTTATTGCGCCGCTTTTGGGCGATAAGCAGTAAAAGGATGGGGTCACACGATTCCATTCAACAATCGACACGTAGTGGCGGATGAGAGAGAAAAACTGCTCTCATCGCACGCTAACGTTCGATCAAATTGCTGGCGCGATAAAAGTGAAGGTTGTCGGATCTTTACGGAGATGATCTGATGGCAGAGAAATGATTGAGCGGGTTGCTTTATTGGGCGCGACAGGAGCCGTTGGATGGGCGGAAATTGATCAACGACAGGGATTCAGCGAGGGGTTTATGAGCGCGTGAGCTTATATGGGTGAGGTTATATGGTGAGTCTGGGCTTTGCGCTCGGGGCTAAAGCCAAAGGGGGTTAATCTATCAGGTTTAGGAGAAGAAATAGAGGAATGGAGGTGGCGGAAGGTAAGTGGGGTAGGAAAAAGGAATAATAACCAATTGTGAGCCCTCTTTTGGACACAGACCAACAGACCAAACTTCTCTCTGGCATTAATAAGTCAACACTTCATAGCAGAGCTAACACTGGCTCCTTTTGGGGATGAAATCCTCCCTGTGAAGTTTCAAGGACCGTAGACCACTGCCTTTCCAACAAAAATGATCAACAATACCTAGTGTTCCATTGGGCATGGAGTCTAATTAAGCCTACACTAAAACTTGTAAAAAGAACAAATTTACAATACTGAGGCCTGAAGGCCTTAACAAACATAAATCTTCAAAAACTGCCCTATGTCTGGGCCATCAAAACCGTTTCTCCTTCCATACTTTGGAGCATGAAAGTGTTTTTCCCCTGAACCTGAGCGATGACGAATGATCCTGTCCATAGAGCATTGAATTTACCAGGATCTCCTCGCCTTTTCTTCAGTGTATCGCAATGGAGAAAACAGTCGCCATACTGAGAATTGAACCTTTTTACCTTTCTATGAAAGCTTTCTTTCTCTTGGTCAACGTGCATGTCAGCCAATTCATCAAAGACTTGCAAAATCCTATTGATTTAATTACCTACCTCAAAAAGTTTAGGGCATTTGACCTTATCAGGTAGAGATGGTTTATATTTCACCCCATCTCTGTATGCTCTCATCCTTGGATGTTTTTCGTGGAAGCTTTTGTACACCTGCGGAATAATAAGGGTTGCTATGTACTCGGTTGTGTCATTTGTGGCTTGAACAATTAATATAAATGGTGAATCAATGTATTCTTGTGTTAGGGACACAAAGACTTCACCTGTTCCTGTAGCTTCTTAGAACAAGCCCCATCGAAGAAGGTACCCCAAATCTGTGGGCCTTCTTCCTCTGTGATCTGGAAAACTATCTTTTCAAGCTGTGTGGAGGGAAACTGGGCAGGCCTCATAATATCAAGATTGAGATTATCCATGTCAGCCTTGGGCATTGAATTATGGCTGGCTCCAGTGCCTAGGGGGCAATTATGAATGATTGTCACTTGAGCAGACAGAGAGACATAAGATGATGGGGAGCTGACTTCACAAATTTTTACCACTGGGCTGAGGATAACAGTGGGTTGGTCAATTTGCAGATTTGCATAATCATTAGAAGCTTGGCTGGCTTTAGGCTCAGGTTTTTCAAGGATAGATTTCTTGAAGGACTCATTCTTCACTGGTTCAATTAGAGGCATGGGTATTCTTGACTTCTGACTTTCTGATTGAAAACTGAAAGAAGAAGGGGACCTGTCAAGGCCTCTTACCTCTATGGCTGGAACTTTGAGGATGATGGGATCTGTTGCTGGTTGCTTCTTCTTATAAGCTTGTTGTTCTATAGGGACAACAAAATTATGAGCAGGAGCTACTTGGAAATTATCCATCAAAGACCTCGGATTATATCTCTGCTGATCTTCAGTTTGCAGAGCAACTTCTCTGTCCCACTCTTGGTTGATCTGGCCTTTAAATAATGACTTCTCATAGGCAGCTTTGGTTAAAAAGGTGACATTGCCCTTGTCTTCCATACCATGGATCTCATCATCTTCTTCAAACTGTTCTTCTTCCATGACTATATTTTGAAAAAGGGTCTTCACCCTTTGGTCTTCATTGACATCTTTGTCTCTTTGCAAAATCTGCAACTGCTCATTTTCTCCTCTATATGGATTTGGATTTGGATTTGGAAGAGCAAAGGTATTAGGAGCTCGTCCTTTCCCTGAATGCTGCTCAACCATTAATTTGGAAACTTCAAAGGCTAATGAATCTATCATCCTAGCCATTTTATCGATCTTAGGATCTGAGGATGATGAAGGCTCACCCCTCTGTCTTCTTCTATCAGCATTACCTTTGAGCTTCTCTGCAGCCATGATATTTGATTCTACTTCCAGGGCTACATCTTGCATACTAGCCAAAGAAGCACATCTTCGCTCCCTCAATAATAAATAGAAATAAGAATCGAAGGCATTGGCATAGGTGAGCTTAGCAGAGGTAGGGGTGGGTTTCACTTCAGTAGGTATCTTGCTGTACATGCGATTAAATCTCTTATTGAAATCAGACAACAGCTCACCATTTTCCCTCTGTAAGCTCCCAAACTTAGTATGATAGTAGAGCAAATCCTTCTTATCCCCCCAATGCTTTAGGAACACATCATCTAAGGCCTCAATGTCTTTTATAGACCTAGGGGTTAATTCTTTGAACCATTTTCTAGCCTCTCCATCAAGGCTTTGGATAAAAACTCTCATCCACACATCATCTTCACTGATATCTAGGTTATCGGCATAGCTATAAAAAGACTCAAGGTGTTCTTCAGCTGTTACTCCTTCTGTACCAGTGAACTTAGGCATGTATTTCTGATATTCTCCTACATGCAAGGCATTTAAAGGGATAGGCAGGACTAGGGGTCCATACCTAGCAGCGATGATTCTTTCCATTTTGGTAGGTGCTTGTGGGCCTACCATGACTGGGGTAGAAGGAAGGTTACTAGTAGTTTCAAAGGTAGGGAGCTGAGAAATGAATGACAGGGCTAAAGGAAATTGATGGACTATAGGGAAGGTTTTCTTTGGACAGAGATCTAGAGGGGAACTTATTGAACAAGGAGCTTTATGAATCTCTAGAAATATTTACTCACTGATAGTGCTAGGCTCTATATTTTCAACATGTGCATGCTCAACTACAAGCCTTCCTTACAGAGATACATAATATTGTTTAGGCTTACTTGATCTTGATGCTCCTCTCTAGGATATCTTTCTTTGCTTGACAATCTTCTCAAGGTCAGGCACTGGGTTAGCTGGTGAGTTCTGAGGATTTCTTCGAGTATCCCTCACAAACTGAGCCAGAATTATGATGTGGAGTCACCAAAAGGTTGGTCCTCCAGCAGAGTTTCCAGATAGATGATTGCAACCCAAAATGTGTCCAGTATTTGTCTATAATCAAAGCTGGATCTATACTGTCCTCCCAGGGAAGCTGAGCTTCAATCTCCTCTCCCCAGAAACGACGCCAATTATGTTAGGATTCCAAGAAACTCTCCTACGTTGTAGCTTAGAGATGGCTGGTAACATATAAATTCAACTATTGTTGCAGGTTTAATGGAAGGAATAATGGTTTGGTTCAAGCCAGATAACCACTTCTACTTTGTTTCACTCCAGACATGCGTGAACACCCTCAGACTACAAGGCTTTAGACCACCAAATGCTCATATTTTAGATAGTGGGTGAATATGGAGAATACTAACCACACGAGTAGATGCATAAGACCATGTGATGGCCAACTGCAACTAGTAAATAAACCTGTAAATCTAATCTACTAATGCACAGACAGGATGACAACTCTCTTGCATCAGATAGAAAGAAACCTAAGTAACATATTCAGTGATGCATTCAACCATTTAACACAGAGATAAGATGACAGTTATCTAGTGCTAAACCTCAAAATATCAAGAACATAGCATATCAGGCACAAGCTTAGAACAAAGGAAAATGGAAAGTGAGCAATTAACAACAAAAGAAGCTTGTATTAGCTGAAAATGAAGACGAGATGCTGTAAGTGACAAAATATCTACAGTCTCTAGAAGTTGAACCTTACATCAAATGCCAACCCTGATTACATCTAGTTTTTGAGTATTTATAGACTCACATTACAAGGGCACTTGGCCTTTTAGGTATGGGGGATTCATAATTGACCACCAACCACATTTAACTGCCTGATGGAGTCTCTGAACATGCTTGCTTACTTCAGTGAGTGAATCTGATCTACTTAGGTGTTGTGCTATCCTTTTTGGCTGTTGGAGTGCTTGTAGTAGTGGAGTCCATAACTGATAAATTTAGTTACAGGGTCGTGCTTTGTCCTTTTCCCCATTGGCCATGTCTTCTGTTAAATATGGTTGTTGGGAACTAACTGCGACTGGTATTGGCAAACTGGTTATCTCCTTCCTCGGGCAACAAAGTGGTCAAGGACATGGAATTCATGGCAAACAGACAGTTAGGATGAGAGGGAAGAGTGGTCGTTGGATCAAGGAAACGGATGGCGGGGAGATGTCTCAACAGAGGCTACCGATCGAGGTGAGAACGAGGTGAATGGGGGCCGTTATATCTTCAGCAGACAGATTGGATGGTCATCGGGAAGCGAAACTGCACGGTCGTTTAACGGGAGCGGTGGGTTGGTCGGGCAGTAAATGGTATTTATCGCACCGCTTTTGGGTGACAAGTGGTAAAAGGACGGGGTTGCACGATTCCATTCAGCGATCGACATGTAGCGGCGGATGAGAGAGGAAAACCGCTCTCATCCCGTGCTAATGTTCGATAAAATTGTTGGCACGATAAAAGCGAAGATTGTCAGATCTTTATGGAGATGATCTGACGACAGAGAGATGATCGAGCTGGTTGCTTTATTAGGTGCGACAGGAGCCGTTGGATGGGCGGGGATTGATCAACGACGAGGATTCAACAAGGGGTTTATGAGCGTGCGAGGTTATATGGGTGAGGTTCTATGGTGGGTCTGGGCTTTGCGCTCGGGGCTAAAGCCAAAGGGGGTTAATATGTCAGGTTTAGGAGGAAAAATAGAGGAATGGAGGTGGCGGAGGGTAAGCGGAGTAGGAAAAAGGAAGAATAACCAATTGTGAGCCCTCTTTTGGACACAGACAAATAGATCAAGCTTCTCTCTGACATTAACAAGTCAACACTTCATAATAGAGCTAACAGGGCCCACAAATTTTTTCCAACCATATGCCAAAAATTCCCGATCAATAACTTCGCCAAAACACCAAAATTGGTTGAGTAGCACGAGGAATGTGGAGAAAAACTTGTGAAATCCCTTAATCACTTCTGAGAGATTGGAGATATAACCACTCCCTTGATCCTATCCTGCAAGTGTCTGGAGCCTAAACCTGGTCCCTTGACCCATCATGCATGCGACTAGGGCTAAGGAAACTCAAAATCATGCTTCTTGAGCTTAGAAATTGTATCAACTTCTTCTAGAGTTTGACTGTTAGGTCCCTATAATACTAGTGATTCCCCCATTACTATTGTCATTGTATCCCTTATTAATATTGTTGTGCCCCTATTGTCCCCATATTGTTATTATTGTGCCCCATAGAATCCCTCTATTGTTATTTTTGTGCCTTTATATTATTATTGTTAGGTCGGCTTGGCTATATTGTGACCCCTTAGACTCCTATATATAGAAATGAGTTTTTTTCATTTGAATCATCCAAGAATTGTTCATTTGTGTAATGTAAAGGGGGTTTCTCCCTTGAAGAGGCTGAATTATAAGGCTTTGATCTATCTTTTCTATCTTTTTGTGAGTTGGTTTCATAACATTTGGTATCAAAGCTTTGGATTCTAGGGTTTCACTGCTCCAAATAGGTCATAGTGCCATTTTTGCTATAACTTATTTTCTGTGACGTTTCAGATGCTAAAAAAACTCCCATTTGGGTTGAAATCATTCTGAACCTTGGGTCCGAATTTAAGAGATTTTCGCGCTATATTTGCAGAGATATGATCTGAAGATGTTGGCCTTTTTGGAGACTCCCAAATTACATTACAAATAGGTGACCTAGGGAAAATAGTCATAAATTTTGTTTTGAGCATCAGATTGAAATTTCGTAAGAAGTTACAGAAAGAGGATGGTCTGTAGTTTCCTATGCATATTTTTCAGATCCTAAGGTCAAAACAGTGACACGTGGCACTTCATACAAGTTTGCTCCTCTGAAAAGGTATATAATTAGGTCATCTTGGGAGATTGAGCATAACTCTTTCCTGGAGAATCTAAATTCGATCCGACTGGTGACATTGGAAAGAGGACGCAAAGGTCTACTGCATGTCACAGTTTCAGAACTAGAATATTTGAAATTACAGAGATACATCAAATGCAATATCGAGCTCCTATAAAGTGAAAAAAAGATGTGTAGATTTTTAAAATTTTTTGCATAAGCTTGGTTTGAAAAATTAGTTTGAAGGATTTTGAAGGGCATAGTGAAGCATTATTATTGGTAACTGATGCCCCGAAGAAAGAAAATGGAAACACCTAGTAAGCAACCTGAAATCTCTAGCATGACTCGTGAAGAAGAGGAAGAAATGCAACATGATATATCAAAATTACAAGACCAAGTACAACAAATTTCATTCTCACTAAAGGTAAATGAAGCCAAGATGAATGGTGTGGAAGCTAATATAAATGGAATGCAAGTTAAGATGGAAGCTAAGATGGATGACATGGAAGTTAAGATGAATGGCATGGATGATAAGATGGAAGAGTTGAAGACAAATTTGAATAAGTTGCTACAAGAAATGGTCACTAATGGTGAAAGGGTAGTAAAGAAAATTCATGATGAGAACAAAAGAAATGTTAATCATGATTTCATAGACTGTAATGTTGGATTGAAGACCCACCATGTTCCAAAAATCGATATGAGGAGTTTTGATGGCAAGGATCCCAGAACATGGATACTATAGATGGAGGAATTTTTCGATCTCCATAATGTGCAAAACACACAAAAGTTACGTATTGCAACTTTATATTTGGAACCAAATCAGTTTATATGGTAACGATGGCTTTGATCTCGTAAAAAAATTGTCACTTGGGTAATTTTTATGGAAGAAATGACATCACATTATGAGGATACAAAAAGCATCACTTTTTTTAGCCAATTGATAAATCTCAACAAAAGGGTTCAATGATGGAGCACATCGAGGACTTCTAAAAATTGAAAATAAGGGTAAAAGATATTCCAGAGGAGCACATGATTGAGGTGTTCATAGGGAATTTAAAGGATAATATCCAACATGAGGTTTGCCTTCGAGAACCTGATTCATTGGAGAAAGCATTCAGGTTAGCAAGAAAAATGGAAAGCAAAATTATGGCAACTAGGAAGCCTACCAATCACAACTATAAATATGGAAGTGTTGTTGCCCCTAGCCTTCCACAACCTACAAGGTTGAAACCACAACAATTGGAATAAAAAAGAGCAAAAGGGATTTGTTACAGTTGTGATAGCAAATACACTAAAGGTCATAAGTGTGTTGAGAATAAATTATTCTACATAGATTGTGAAGAGGAGGAAGAAAAGGAACAAGAAATTTCAAAAGAAGAGGATATACTCCAAGAACAAACCATAGATAAAGAAGAAATGAATCCAACCATATATTGTAATGCATTGGATAGAATTACCACTCCTCAAACTATCAAGATAGAGGGACATATCAAGAAGAAAAAGGTAATAGTGTTGATTGATTCAAGAAGTACCCACAATTTTATTCAATGTAAGATAGCCAAAGAATTGAATTGCTTCGTATATCCAACACCAGAGTGTCAAGTGATGGTTGCAAATGGAGGAACCATAAATTGCTCTAGAAAGTGCCATAATATCAAGCTATCCATGGGAGAATATGCATTGAATAGCCCAATGCTTTCCATTCCAATGGGTGGTGCTGATGTTGTACTAGGAGTCCAATCGCTACAATCCTTGGGTACAATAGCTTTTAATTTTCAAGAAATTTTCATGAAATTTTGTACAAAAGGAAAGGAAGTTGAATTAATGGGTATTGCAAGGAAACCAAGAAAGATAATAAGCTCTAATGGTATGACAAAGCTTCTAAAGAAGGAACAACGAGTGTAATTACACAATTATGTTCACTAGATGTTTCCACAACAAAACTATCTATTTCTCAATATCTCCAAAAAGTCTTGGACAATCAATTCCAAGGTATTTGAGACTCCCAAAGGTCTCCCACCTATTCGTGATCATGATCACACTATTCATTTGATTCCAGGAAGTGTTCCTCCAAACATCATCCCGTACAGATATCCCTATGCCCAAAAGAGTGAAATTGAACGTATGGTTGCAAAAATGCTAGAGGCTGGTATAATTCAACCTATTCAAAGTTCTTTCTTTGCTCCAGTAGTATTGGTACAAAAGAAGGATGGGTCTTGGTGCATGTGTCCAGATTATAGGGAGCTCAACAGGGTCACTATTAAAGATAAATTTCCCATTCCTGTCATTGATGAATTATAAATTGCATGGATCAATTTACTTCACCAAGTTGGAACTTCATTCAGGATATCATCAAATTAGAATGAAGACTAAAGACATTCAGAAAACAACATTTAGAACTCATGAGGGTCATTATGAATTTTGGTCATGCCTTTTGGCCTTACCAATGCACCTGATACATTTCAAGTTTTGATGAATTCCATTTTCAAACCCTTCCTTAGAAAATTATGTTAGTATTTTTTGATGATATACTAATCTACAACAAGTCTTGGAAGGATCATGTTGAACATGTTGACAGGGTGCTCAAATTATTGAAGGAGAAACAATTATATGCAAAAATCTCCAAATGTTTCTTTGGAGTACAAGAGGTAGAATATCTGGGTCATATTGTATCTCATGAAGGTGTTAAGGTAGACCCTAACAAAATTAAAGCCATTAAGGAATGGAAAATCCCCACATCCATAAAGGATCTATGACGATTTCTTGGGTTGACAGGGTATTATTGAAAGTTTGTTAAGAATTATGGGAGAATAGTAACACCTCTAACAACATTATTGAAGAAAGATACATTTTCATGGAATCTAGAAGCAATGAAGGCCTTTGAACATCTTAAAAATGCAATGTGCCAAGCATCGGTCTTAGCTACACCGGACTTCACAAAAACCTTTATTGTGGAATGTGATGCCTCATGAAATGTAATTGGTGTCATTTTAATGCAAGAAGAAAGAACCATTGTTTTCAAAAGTCGTCCAATCAAAGGAAAGAATTTACATAAAGCTATTTATGAGAAGGAAATGTTGGAAATACTACATGCACTTAAGAAATGGAAACCCTACCTAATGGGAAGACACTTCAAGGTAAAAACAAATCATGATAGTCTTAAATACTTTTTAGAACAAATATTATCTTCAGAAGAGCAACAAAAATGGGTGACAAAGATGTTGGGTTATTACTTTGAAATCATCTACAAAAAAGGGAAGCAAAATGTTGTGGCAGATGCACTCTCAAGAAAGAATGAGGATGTGGAAGCATTTCTTTGTGCATTGTCTATTATCCAACCAAATTGGATAAACGAAGCAAGGGACGAATGAAAGAATGACGAAGAAGTGTGGGCACTCAATCGAAAGTTACAACAAGATCCTAGTACATCTGATACATTTAGCTGTAAAAATGATTCGTTATGGTACAAAGATCGGTTATACCTATGTAAGAATTCCCAACTCAAACAAAAGATTCTTACGGAATTGCACACCTCTCCCTTAGGAGGGCACTCAGGATTTCAAAAAACTTACCACAAGGTTAAGAAGAAATTTCTTTGGGATGGCCTTAAATCAGATATTCAAAAGTTTGTGGCGGAATGTTTGGTTTGCCAACAAAATAAAGTTGAAACAATTAAGATCCCAGGTCTATTACAACCTTTATCCATTCCAAGCCAACGTTGGGAGGAGGTTTCAATGGATTTTATCACAGGTTTACCCAAGTCCAAAGTAAAGAGTTTTATCATGGTGGTAGTTGACAGACTTACCAAGTATGCACACTTTTGTGCATTATCTCATCCATTTAAAGAGAGTACAGTTTCTACTGCATTTATGGAAACAATTCAAAAGCTACATGGAAACCCAAAGATTATTGTAAGCGACAAAGATCCCATTTTCACTGGAAATTTTGGACAAAATTATTTTCTTGTCTTGGTACTCAGTTAGCTCATAGATCATCTTATCATCCTCAATATGATGGGCAAACTAAGATAGTAAACAAATGTTTGGAAGGATATCTTGGTTGCTTTGTATCTGATAAATAGATACAATGGGTCAAATGGTTGCCTCTAGCTGAATAGTGGTATAACACTTCCTTCCATACTACAAAAAAATTTATGGATATCATCCACCATCCATCACATCATATTTAAGAGAAAATTCTAAGGTTCAAGTAGTGTAAGATCACGTCAAGCATCACCAACAAGTTATCCAACTCTTAAAGGATAACCTCACCTTGGTGCAGAATAGAATGAAACATCAGGCATATCAACATCGTAGCAAAAGAAGTTTTTATGTAGGTGATTGGGTATTCCTATGACTACAACCATATAAACGAGCTAAGAAGGATAATAAATTATCACCAAAGTATTATGGTCCGTACAAGGTGTTGCAAAAGATAGGTACTATGGCATACAAATTGGAGCTTCCTGCAGCGTCCTGAGTGCACCTAGTTTTCCACGTGTCATGCTTAAAGAAGGTTATAGGTGACAAGCTCCCAGTTCAAACAATATTGCCAGAACTTGATGAGGAAGGAAAAATCATATTGGAACCTAAAGCAATCAAAGAAACAAGAACTCGACATCTACGAAATCGATCAATTTCAGAGTATCTCATCAAGTGGAAGAACTTACCCATTGAAGATTCCACATGGGAGGATGAGAATTTTATATAGAAGCATCCAGAACTACTCAAGCATTGAGTAAAACACTTTTTTGAAGGAGAGGGGCATGTTAGGTCCCTATAATACTAGTGATTCCCCCATTACTATTGTCATTGTATCCCTTATTGTTATTGTTGTGACCCTATTGTTCCCATACTATTATTATTGTGCCCCATAGAAGCCCACTATTGTTATTTTTGTGCCCTTATATTATTATTGTTAGGCCGTCTTTGGTTATATTATGACCCCTTAGACTCATATATATATAGAAAGTAGGTTTTCCCATTTGTATCATCCAAGAATTGTTCATTTGTGTAATGTAAAGGATGTTTCCCCCTCGAAGAGGCTGATTTCTAAGTCGTTGATCTATCTTTTCTATATTTTTGTGAGATGGTTTCATAACAAATGTCATTGGTATTCTTTGATAGGATCAAATAATCGTTGATGCACTCATTACTATGGGCTAATACCATGGTAAAGACCCTTTGTATTCAAGTTACCATGGTGTGGATTTTGTACACAACTTGTCTTCACAATACCCATGTATGTACGCTAACCTTATGCATAGGATCCGTGTATACTTTCCCAAACTTCACCTTTATCATTCATCTATCTCTGAATTTGACATTCCTTTGTCCATTACCTCTATCACCTCTGTACCATCCTACATAATCATCTAGTTACCATAATGTTATCATCTTTATCACGTAAGTTGTCATCAAGGACAACATATTAGCCATAATGCGAACAATCTCCCCCTTTGGACTTGATGGAAACCACTTTGGTGTTTAGTCACCATCTGTAAACACCTATAAATACCAAGACTTCCTCCCAACATTCTTTTCCCAAACACCAAGCATCCCTCCCCCTTTGACATCAAGGGAAAAGGGTTGAGCAAAAGATGAATGAAGGCCCTCTTTGTAGAAACTGAATATTGACCATGCTCCCCCTAAATTTTTTTTGAAGATATTTAAATGACTCAACTAAAAACTACACCAATGACTTATGATTACATCAAATACCCAAACATTTGGTTTTACATTTTTAACGCAATATTACATCAATTGGCCTTACAAAACATGATTTGATCCCAATATCCCATACATGACTGAATATTACAATGATTACATCATGGTTCTCCACATGACCTTTACATTAAGGGACATATATGAAATATATATAACCAAAACCAGGACCTCAACAATGAGGTTGTAAGATCATGATGATTATCAGCAACCTCCATATATCATATAAGAACCTACAACATAAATATTTGATAGTAGCATAATAACATATAAATTTCTAGCAATAACTGTAGAAGAATCCATACATGAGAAAAGATATGCAACAAGACATGCTTATGGAGCCATTATTCCAACAATTATATTTTATAGTTATAATAGTTGTGCCTTCTGTTAGTGTCGGTCTTGAGCCCTCCATCGGTGATCAACAGCTCTTTGCATATGCATATGTAGGTGTCTCATCAGCATCAGTTTTGCATCCCATTAGGCATGCCATAACATTGATGGAGGAGCTGGTCTTCTTCCCTTCTTGGCTTTGCTGGAATCAGGTCATATCATTTGAATAAACTTGTGTCACACTTGTTTCATTTTTGTCTTGAAATCCCAAGTCTAGGTTTAGGGTTTCGGTCAAAATCACTGCAAGGTCATGAGTCAAAGGTCTAATAGTCCCTAGCAAGCCAGAAGGAGGTATGTGATTATGTTCTATTGATATTTTTCATCACCTACAGCTCATTTATACCTTGGATTTAAAAACTATGTTTTTAAACCCAAGGTCATGTGAAATTTGCAAAAATAAGGAA